>BLKR01006402.1:0-58147 GCA_011170035.1 Teleogryllus occipitalis
AATAAATAAATAAATAAATAAATAAATAAATAAATAAATAAATAAATAAATAAATAAATAAATAAATAAATAAATAAATAAATAAATAAAGGTAATAGGGATTATAATATATCGTGACCCATTGACCCAGCAAGCCGGACGCTAAGATCTTTGCCAGAAATTAATGTAGAGGAAATTTTGTATATCTCAATATAGTATAATGAATTAGTTTACATTTGCATTGTATAATATTATAAAGACTCAATATCCCTGTAACAAGTAATCTACTTCAGCTTCCGGGTCAATGACCCCCATCTCGATCGGGATTTTGTCCAGTTTCCGTGATCCATTGAGCAAATGCTGAGATGGCCCCTTGATTTGCTTCTGGACGTAAATGTAGCTTCATATGCGCACGTTTTGTTGAACTTTCCTTTTGCTTGTAGTTGTAGTAGAGCTTAGGGTGAGTTTCTATTTTGTTAGCAATACAGAAAAATCAATTCTGTTCGTTCCTTTACCGTTATAAATAAGTTTTCTATAATTCGGCAAAAAAATAAATAGTTTTTGAAATGTTAATCTCTCTTTTCTTAATTTTTTAAAATTTATTATTATTATTATTATTATTATTATTATTATTATTATTATTATTACTATTTTTATCTTTCAACTATTAATAGTTAAATTGTTGGGAAGGGATTCTGAAACTGAAGAAAGCGTGCGCAGATGATTTTCTCCCCCATACGTCACATACAGTTTTTGACTAAATAAGTAAATAAAGAAGTAAAATATGTATTTCTGTCCGTGACGTCTCGTCGCAGTCTGTTGTCAAGAGGACCCCCAGGTAGGATCTCCGCGTACTTTATGTATATTTGCCAAATATACATAAAAAAAAATTTTAAGCGACAAGAATATGTTTGTGTGGCGAATTCTTTCCTTATTTTCGTTTTGTGTCGTGTTATTAAATCATTCAGTTATTTATTGTATTCAGCAATTATGTGAAGTAAATGACGAACGCGGTGGCTCCATTACAGATCTTCTAGACCGATAATCCAGAAGCGGGGCCCGGTAAACGTAGCAGGTTCCTGCTGGGCAGACACACAAGAAGAATAAAAGACCTGTCCTATCGACGCTCTCTCAACGACCGGCGCCACGGCCGAGTCGGGCCGGGCCGCCGCCAAGTCCAGGCCCATCAGCGGCTAGCTGCCTGGGCAGGCAGTGCCGACCGGAACGGTGCGCCAGGTAAGTCTCTCCGCACTGGGCCAAGTCAGGGCTTTCCATTAAAAATGGCAATGATGTTGATAGCAAACACATCGCCGGGAAACAAGTAAAGGAGTCAACGCTTCTAGCATCTGTTATGATCGTGGTGACTGCAGTATTTTCTTTTCTTTTGGTACACGCTGCTACTATATACATTTTGTTGCGAGCACAAGATGCCAGTGCTGAGAGACTTGCCTGGCGCGAAGAAGGCGCGAAGAACTACCATCCGCTGCAATCTCTGGAGGGAGGGAACGAGATGCAACGGTACAACTGCAGATAGTATCATTATTAATAAGTATTATATTCATATTATTGTATTCTTTCATTTCCTTTTTAATTTTTAGAAGAAAAGGCACGTATTCCACAATTGAAATTCTATTAAAACTCAATCTCATTTAAAAGTTTCAAAGAGACTCCAACATGTTGCATCGTCATAATAATAATAATAATAATAATAATAATAATAATAATAATAATAATAATAATAATAATAATAATAATAATAACGTTTCTGACAAGCAAGTCTAGTAATTCCAAGGCTCCGAGTAACTATCGACCCATCACTTGTCTCCCCACAGTATATAAGATTTTTACATCTGTGCTAGCTGGTATGCTGAATTCCCATCTGAAAACCAACAATCGTCTGGCATCAGAGCAAAATGTTTGCAGAAAGGGTGCTCAAGGTTGAAAAGAATTATTGATAGTCGATAGTGTTGTAGTCAATGAAGTCAAAAAAACACCGCAATATTTCTGTTGGATGGATTGACAACAGCAAGGCCTTCGACTCGACTCAATTCGTGGCTTTTGCATGTCCTTCGACTCAACACAGTAAATGCCCAGTATGTGAACCTAATCCGACATTGCATGGCAACTTGGCGTACAAAGAGAAAAGTCTCCTTTTGTGGAGGCAGCTATACCACCAAGGAACTGAGGATTAAACGAGGAATTTTCCAGGGAGATAGTCTAAGTCCCTTATGGTTCTCCCTAGCTCTAAACCCTCTCAGCAGAGTGTTAAGAGATTCGGGTATGGGATATGAAATCACCAAATATCCCCATATACTCATTAATCATCAGTTCTACATGGACGATCTCAAATTATACGCCAAAGATAAGAACCAGCTTTCCTCGCTGCTTGAACTTGTAAAGATCTTCAGCGACTGTATTTGTATGGAGTTTGGCATTGATAAATGCTCTGCAGTGCACGTGAAAAGGGGAAAACTCCTTGACCCGGACAAACTTACCCTGATGTGTGGCACTAATATCCAAGAACTTGGGCAAGATGATACATATAAATATTTAGGCGTGCATCAACATTTGAGCGCAAGTGAAGCAAAGATGAGACATTATATTTAAAATAAAGTCTTGCAAAGAGTCGCAAAAATTTGTAAAACTCTTTTAAATGGAAAGAACCTAATGCCAGCTATCAACACTTGGGCAGTACCTGTGGCTGTCTATACATTTGGTGTTCTTCACTGGATAACAACTGCACTGCAGGAGCTTAATCGAAAAGTTATGACCACTCTTACCAAGTACCGCATGCACCATCCCAACAGTTCAGTGGAAAGATTATATATACCTCGGAAAGAAGGAGGTAGGGGTCTTCTGGATTTTGAGTCCCTTTGCGCGAAGCAAATCAACAATCTTCGCAAATACTTCCTTCAGAAAACGACGCTTGTGCATGAAGCAATTTGTGCCACGGACAAGAATTTTTACTCCATTGAACCTCAGTCAAGCGCACTCTGAGAGTCTGTGTATTACCAAAGAAGATAGGCTGAGTGAATGAGACCAGAAGCGTTTGCATGGTAGGTTTCCTGCTGAGCTCAAAGGGAACGCTGTGAACATTGCATCGTCAGTTTCCTGGCTAACAAAATCTGGCCTCTTTGCTGAGACACAAGGCTTCGTCATTTCTATTCAGGAAGAAATAACCTCCACTCGCAGTTATCAAAGGAATGTGATTGGGGATATGAGTGTAGAGGACTGCTGCCGCCTTTGCAACCAACCCGGCGAAACCTTCCAACACATAATGGGCGAGTGTTCTGCATTGGCACAAACATAATATCTGAGTCGGCACAATGACGTTGCTGCGGTTGTACATCTCGCCCTGGCTGCAAAGTCACAGATGGTAGAGAAAGAGATCCCATACTACAAGTTCAAGCCGGATTCAGTTCTGGAGACGAAACGGTGGAAGCTCTTGTGGAATGTTGCAGTCACTACTGATCGCAGGATCGAAGCCAACTGACCTGACAAAATACGGGTCGACAAGGTTTCACGGAATGGGATTATAGTTGACATAGCTATTCCTCTAGACCGAAATATAGCTGCTTCCATTACCGAGAAGAAGCGAAAATATCAGGCCTTGGCTATTGAACTGAGCGACATGTGGCGGTTAGTATCTGTTGAAGTGGTTCCTGTGGTAATCTTTGTAAATGGACTGGTCTCTGAAGAAGTAACTTTATCGTCTGCAAGGCTTGGCCTAAACAACTGGCACATTTAAACAATGCAAAAGGCTGTTCTGAGTACTGCATGCACCGTGAGGAAGTTTTTATTGATATAACATCACCTCACTTCACCGTCGAATCCTGACCGCCCGAGTTTGCAAGCGAAGTAGGCACCTTGGTCCCCTAAAGGTCCCGGTGTCGGCTGTATGGCACCTCACTAGGCGAGAGACTTCAAAATGCTGCTGCTGCTGATAATAATAATAATAATAATAATAATAATAATAATAATAATAATAATAATAATAATAATAATAATAATAATCAGATCCTCGTTTCAGAACAAAGGATCCGTTCCAGAGGCAATGGAATACCTCAGACAATAAAACATATGGCTGGAAACCTAGTCTTGTAATACCCTTTCTCAAAACTCAACCACCTCTTTTTTTACACTTGTGACTGTTTTTACTTTCGCATTTATTGTGTAAACCCTTTAAATAATTGCTTTATAATGAAAAATACGAATTATAAGCAAATGTGATTTGCTTGATTTCTGAACGCCTCTCTTCATTGATCTTATAGGAAGTATCCTACATGAAAGCTTGCAGGCTGACTTTATGGATGATTTGCAAATGATCACAAACAGAAACTTAATACTGTGCCAACTCTTAATCATTTCAATTTTTTGATTCCCTGTCATAATTCAATGACCGCAGCACTACGTTGCTGGTTGTGGTAACTCTCAAAATATTAACACTCTTAATTAATCTTTAGTAACTTCGAGTGCTTTACCTATTTATTTTCTTATCACTGGACCTCGTTAATACCCACTCAATGGTGGGAACATTTTCCTGCAAGAGAGATCTGAACAGGGTGTCCAGGGAGGAAACGTCGAAATTTCGAAAATAAGCTATTAAGACAATTTTAAGCATATTTTGTGCAATAAAGTCCTTGAATATTCTGATTGGCTGAGCCGCAAAAAGCACTCAAAAGTTGGTTTGAAAAAGTACTTTCTATACAAAATATTGCATTTCAGAAACATATAAACACTCCAGTAACATGTTAAGTGTTTATTATTTAGAAAAGAAATTAATATGTTTGTTCAGAAAGAAAAAAATAACACAAATAAACTAGAGGTGCTACAGAATGGCACAAACTTTCTCGTAGAAAAGTTTTCTAATTTCCTTGGTGTACACTGGCTTTAAGGTCTTGCTCCATTCTCTGGCCAACTGCCATCTATCGTCACTGAAAGTACATTTTCTTCACATTTTCTCAAGTTTTCTTAATAATAGAACTGAAAGATGACATCAAGAATATTAAAGAATAGTTAAACCTCATTCTAAATAGATATTTTCATTGAAAATTTTGAAGCCGTTTTTTAAGAAAATGGCGATTAATCATTACTGTAAATGCGAAATTTGACACTCTTTTTCACAGGAATCTGTTGAGTATTCGAAAAACTTCATTTGAAGTCATTTGCAACACTTCCACTCACAAATAGAATAATGTATACAAATCGATGTAAATGTGCATATTAACGGCGTGAGAGATATTTCGAAAATATTACATTTGTGTAATTTTTGAAAAAACAAAAGAATACATCAAAATGATTTTTACGTCTTGTTAAATTGTGCAATTAGCTTCCATCCAGTAACTCCTAGCCATCTGAAAAATTTCCATCAAAATAAAAAAAATTTCGAGCCAGTTTTGAAAAAATGGCATTTGGACGTTTTTGAAAATGCGGAATTTTGAGCTCATTTTTACAGAAAACTATTTTGTTTTCGAGAAACTATTTAACATTATTGAAAGCACATGCACTCAAAAATCTAATAATGTAAGGATATTGCCTCTACTGTAAATATTACCGACGTGAGAGACAAAACAAAAAAATACATTTTTGTATTTTTTGAAAAAACAAAAGAATATAGCAATATGGGGGAGAGAACCCAGGTGTCACCACGGGGAGGAAAGAGCAGGAATTGCTGACCCTTGACCCAAATCGGGAATTCCCATTACAGGAGGGCAATACTGGTGTTTTAAATTGTGTTTACTTGTGGGCATAGGTAAACCCCCGCCAGGCCGAAGGCAGCCATCTGACCTCCCCGGGAGGGATCACGTGGGAGAATTAGGTAATCAGGCTTGATGATTTCATGTACGGTTTTGTATAGGAATCTCGTGATTTTTAGTTATTTTCCATAAGTTATCTGCAAAATTCTTTACTCATGTCGGGATTGTCAATTCTTACAATTTATTTTTATCTCGTAGGCTTTTGTGGGTCGCAGAGCTGCGTAATGTCTCTGTAGGTTGAACATTTTAGCACACTGGAGTTCTTTCTATCACACTAAACACTTCGCCATTGTTCCAGTATATTCAAAAAGAAACATTTCTTCCCAAATCGAAAGAAAATTAACGGGCATAGATGGTTGCCTGAAACATCAGCAAAAACCCATTGCCAAGGCTTTCGTCACCGGCGTCTGTCGACCCCTCCCTCCTCCCTTTGCTCGCACTGCTTCTCCGAGCGCATTCTCACGGAGGGGAAGGCTCTGCCGACGCTATTGTTTCTCCAGTTAGCAAATTTTGCTTTACAACAAAGCTACAGACCCCCTCCAAATATGTGTAGTTAATTTGATTGACTTTAATGATCCAAGTTGAAATGTTCCGAAAATAAAATTTATACTAATTAGAATCATGCACTGCATTGTCCAAGTGCAACCCAGAATCAAACTAAACGTTCCGATACAATGTAAAAATTGTCAAAGGTATAATCATGGTCAGGCGGACTGTCAAATCCAACCAAGATGACTCATATGCATCGCATCACTGTTCTAAATGCACCAAATAAAAAACTTCCCCCCCCCCAATATGAGTAAAATGAGGAGGCAACCACATAGCCACACCATGAGGAAGCAACCACACAACCACACCAGCTATCGATAATTCCAAGTCTTCAAAGATGCAACTTGGCCTCAGTCACAAAAAGGCTTAAATAATAACTATCAACAATAAATACATAACCAACATACTCCAAGCACAGTTAAAACTACATACACATTGAACTACAACAACTAAAACTTCCCCATTATCTCAAAGAACAATGGCATCGATAAATACACAACAACCTAACTTACAATTACCTCAATAATCAGCCTCAGCAGTCATCATGCCACAAATACAAAAACAAATACAAGAAATAGTTTAAAACATTTTATCATAACTAAACCATAAATGGCAAATAAAACAAATGTAATTAAAATTCTTAACTGGAACGCTAATGGCATTAAGAGACAAAACTAATGTTCCAAATATTCTTAAAACATCAAACTGACATAGCATGCATATCGGCGTATCGACGCAAACTACTGCCTAAAGCTCATTGGCTGAAGTAGGATGCGCAAGAGGCGATCCCATCTCTTCCCACCAAGGATATCCCGATTGAGTTTGGTACATAATCGATGTAACACCTATAATATTTCGAGTTCGTACATCGCGATTAAATTTGTGTTTAAATATTTGTTAAAACAATATTTCCCAATCGCATTTTCCAGCCGATATAATGGATTTTATTTTTCACTATCGTCCAAAAATTGCAAATCAATTTCAAAAATTTTTTCCTTCTTAAACATGAATTTGGCGTCAAAATTGATCGACAAAAAAATTTTCCAATTCAACTATTTTCCCCTGTCTCTGCAATTTATTTCAGCCTGATACATGCAATTGAAGGTGAAAAAATAAAACGTAAAAAACACGTTTCTTTTGTATCTGCTACAGATTGCCCTTGGAGGCTGATTCTTTTTGTGAATCTACGGCATTTTAATTCTCTTCATACGAGCATCGCGAATGTCGGTTTGGTTTGGGGGCACGTTCCACCATCTCATTCGGCTATACCTTTCCTATTACATCGTAGCAAAGCGAATTACATTATCTGCCCTAAAACAATTATAATACGTAAGGTATACTGTACATTCCACAAATCGTCGTCCTATACACTATTCAAACTGTACATTGTCATAAATCGACAACAAACATTTCCAAAATAAAAGGAAATAATACTTTCACTGTGTGTTACAGTCCGTCATTCTTCCAATTGATTTTTCAATTTACGTGCTACGTTTCGAATCGCGCATAATCATTGGCGGTTCCCGCTTCTAGAACGAGACTTATCCCCACCTTTCCACGCGGCCCGGGATGCGCTTAAGTTGGTCGCGCGCTGACAGTCAAAGTGCAAAATGGTGTGCAAGCCTGATTCCGACTTCACAGATGTGACGAGTGAAGCAAGGGGTGCACACACGAGGTCGAGATGAGAAACCTTCAGATACGCATGGGAAGGGACTGAAACGTTTCAAACCGCACAAGAGTGCGCCAACTGGCCAGATAATGTGTGTAAACACATGGATGCAAATATGTGAAAAGAAGCGAATAGCGTGAAAGGGGGTGAAAGCGAAGGATTTATTTATTAATAAATAAATAATAATAATAATAAATAAATATATTTAGTAGAAAACCGTATGTGACGTATGGGGCAGAAAATCATCTGCGTACTCTCTCTTGAGTTCCGGAATCCTTTCCCAACAAATTAACTACAAATAGTTGAAAGACGAAAAAGCTAAATAATGATGATAATAATAATAATAATAATAATAATAATAATAATAATAATAGTAGTAGTAGTAGTAATAGTAATAGTGCAATATAATAGTAATAGTAATAATACTACTGGTAATAATAGCAATAGCAATAGCAATAGCAAAAGCAAAAGCAATAGTAGATAGGGAAACTATCCAACACGTGTCAAGTGCTTGTAGTGGCCACGCACAGATGGAATATAAAAACAGGCATGATTTATTTTTTATTTATTTAGTCAAAAACAGTAAAAAACTGTATGTGACGTATGGGGGAGAAAATCATTTGCGCACGCTTGATGAAGTGGCGAAGCAAGTAGATCAATTATTGACAATGAAAACGGGCTAACTTCCTCACCATATTATAAATAAGTTCCTCAGAACGTGCTTGAAAGTAGTGAACTCACCCTCTAATGGGATCGCTCCATTATTACTGACAGACAAGTCGGCGGCAATACACCGGATATAACATTCATCGATAGAAAACACCAGTAGGCTTATCTTATTGATGCATCAATACCCAACACCCACAACATATCAGCAAAAACAACAAGAGAAGATTCAAAAATATACCGATCTCGTCCATGAAGTCGCAGCACAGTGGAATATAAGCAAAGTGACAATTGTGGCTATAATAATATCAGCTACAGGAGTGATCCACAAATTGACACTTCGAGCACTAGAGTGTCACTTGGATACAAGGAGCATATACAATATGCAAAAGGCAGTTATCTTGAATACATGCCGTTCTGTTAGAAGCCATCTGAATCTTCAATAAAGCAACCGCACACCTGACCATCATACCTGTAAAGGGCTGACATACACGCCAGTAAAAATTGTGAAATAAAAATAATAATATTTAAAAATGCGTTAGGTTAACATTTAAAAAAGTAGACGTTTTCGTTCCCGAGTTATAGAAAACTTATTTGCAACGGTAAACTGCAGATTTGACTTTTCTGTATTGCTAACAAAACAGTAACTCACCCTCAGCTCTACTACCACTAAAAGAAAAAGGAGAGCTCAACAATACGTGAGCATATTGAAACCACATTTAGTCCAGAAAAAATCAAGGGGCCGTCTCAGCATTTGCTCAATGGATCAGGGAAACTGGACAAAAACCCGATCGAGATGGGCGTCATTGACTCGGAAGCTGAAGTACATTACTTGTTACAGGCAGATTAAGTCCTTTTAAAAAATTACACAATAAAAATGTACGTACATAAATTGTACGTGGATTTTTTGCAGTGACCTGTTGATAGTGACACTTGATAAACATGATTTCTTCGACGTAAGTTGTAATTATAAATATCAATGTTACATGAAAATATGTTCCCACCGTTAAGTAAATCAGTTTAGACAAATATATATGTATATATGTATGTATGTATATATATATATATATATATATATATGTATATATGTATGTATGTATATATATATATATATATATATATATATATATATATATATATATATATATATATATATATCAATATATATATATATATATTAATACTGTACTTACCTCATTTCCCTAAGTTAGGGATGCAAATTGGTCGAGCAAGTACTGACAACACATTAAAATTTTGAAAGCAAGATATGCTATTGTCAGAAATGATTACAGGACAAGGGATCATTTTAGGGGGGAGCGCCTTAGTCAGGAAGATGTTGGCATTGGATTTTGCTACTTTCCTCATGCAATTCATTAATCGCCAATTTACCCCTTTATAATCATTCATTTATTCATAGAAAAACAAAGACGCTGAAAATATTATTGTAACAAATACATAAATCTTCATTACTGAATTGCACTGTATTAACATAAATTAACATCTTTTCTTATCAATGTTATTGGAACATATTGAACCATCTGGGAGCTCCCACACTCAAATACATAATGATATATCAATATTCTAATACCCATTAATTCTACATTCAGTGTTGTTTTATTAGCTAACATTACACGGTTATAATCTATTCTTCCTGCTTTGCATCTTCGCAAATGTTCATCATTATATTATATTCCTCATAGTACCCTCTAATCCGTATTACTGTAATAGTTCAACCCGATTTCCACGAATGTTACAAATTCCGCTACTTATCTGACGATTCCCGTGTTCCTGACGCAGAAATACAGCCGTCTCCGCCCGTGTCCTTGACGCCGCGAAGCTGATGAAACCCTCGCTCTGCTGACGGCGTGCTGTCCACGTGGCTGCCGTGCCGAATCCAGTACTCCGCTACTTAACCACACACTTCTGAGATCGGTGCATGAATGCGGTATTCTTATGGTGGAGCGTTGTCTCAGAATTGTTCATTTCATCACACATAGATGGCTGATGGACCACGTGTATCCGTCCACCACATGCTTTCACTTCACTATAGTATTTATCGTTTATAAACGTTCGGATCACAATGCATTTGATGTAATACTTTTGTCCACTGCTCTTAGTAATCGTCTAGTCACTCGTTAATAATTCCACACGAATTTACTTCTCGATGCTTCACGATTGCACTCCCTTGTATTACGCACACCGTACACGCCATGTGCCAACCCTCCTCACACTGCCTCCGACCCGCGTCTCCTCTTACCGTTCGTGACTCGTTTGCCGACTCGTTCCCCTGAACTATCGATTGCGGTCTCTTCTGCGCGCCCGATTTCAATTGGCGATCTCGGCTTTTTATGATTGACGGCTAAATGACCGTTAGGTCATTATATATATATATATATATATATATATATATATATATATATATATATATATATATATATATATATACATACATATATACATATATATTGAAATGCGAGTCAGTTGAGGCACTGTGGGAATAAGTTGAGGAACGGTTGGACCGAAGGAAGGGCAGGTGGCATCAGAAGAGGGAAGGATGGCAGAGTGAAAACGCGGGCAATGGCGGTCAGGGACCGAGGTTGAAAAGAATCCGACGACATCGAGCCAAAATCGAGACGAGAGATAGTGAAAGGCAGTGCAAACTACTGAGTGATATCGAGTGAAGTGACGAACAGTAATGTGAGCTTCTGCCCTGTCCAACGTGGGCTGGCTGCTTGCCCGGCTGCCAGTGGTAGTGAGAACTCACCTGCGTAGCCACTTATAGAATCTGGCAGAGAATTCGGGAGACATGCATGACTGGATTCTGGTTTTCTATCATTGAACGAGCTGATTATATAATAAATATTGCTTTAATTATACTAATACCCACCCAAGATAAACATTTATGCCCCATACATCATTATCAGTACTAAATTACAATTGTCGCCTACTGCGCTCTGACTATTTACTCCCCCCCTCTCTCTCTCTCTCGGCCGTCTTTCTCTCCACCCTTTTTAAATGTTCGTGGGCGGTTGCCCCATTTGGCGATCTCACCCGAATGCTCCGTGACCGACGCTGGTAGGTGGTGATCTCCGGTGGCAGCGAGGCTCAGTCAGCTCCAGTCGACGCCGGGTCTCCCTCGCAACTCGCTGAAGTGGCGGCGTGGTGAGAGCGATGCCTCAGGGAAGGCGCCTTCCGTCTTCCGTTGCTTCGGGTGGTGCCCGCACATGTGGGGCGGACACGCTTGCGTGTGTACACGCGGTAACGTCCACGCTTGTACCAGTTCACGTTCGGCGGCTAACGCCTCAGCACGAGACACTGATCGCGGCACTCGGCAGCCATACGGCGACGCGATACTCAGAGGAGCCGAGCCAGTTCCGACTCACTCAGAAATAGCAGAAGCTCGCTCACCGAAGAATTTTCAAATAAGAAGACTGTGGAAGCTCCTCTCTCCCTATTTATGGCACGCGCCATTCCCTCTCCCGATAAGATGACGCGCTGGCTCTCCGCCAATCACGCATCGCGTTGTACGTCACGTGACTTGTCTCATCTTGGCGTACGAACCGTCAAGTAGCGCCATCTGCCTAATCTATTAACCGCCCTGTGACGTAGGCCTTCGCGCCCTTTCACAAGACGAGGCGTGCCTTTCCAATGACGTCAGGGTTTTTTTCTTGGCGTGAGTTTGACAAGCCGTTGGGCATTTCCGTCCCTTTGTTCGACTTCTTGTGGCTGAAAGGGATTATTGCCGAAATACCTCGTGGTGGTCTGTGCTGCTACAGTAAAGATTGAACGGGCAGTAGTGTGTGGGACGAGGCAAAACGTGAACGTGTGCACTCGTGTTCGTCAGTATAAGATGGACATGGCGAGACATCATCGGTGGGTATAATAAATGGACTTGGAGGAATTGGAAATTATGCAAAGAGACAAAATGTGTCGTAGCATCACCATCAGTATTAGTGGCCCTTGAGAAATCCACACTGTAATAAGTGAGCAGAAAACCACGTGCGTGACCCAATAACAGAGTGAGATGCAGTAGTTTTAGGTACATGTTTGTGCGCTGCAGTGTCGCATATGGTTATAACCATAGCAAAATGGACAGGAATCTAGTCATGTGGAATAACCGTTGCTGAATTGGCGGCGAGTGGACATCGCTGTGCCATGTAAAGCACGACAGCGGCGTGGGAACGACGACGCCAAGGCCACGAGGCGGGCGAGATGGCGACCACTCACATCTCGCGGGCATATTCGGAGACGGTGAGCTTGAAGGGATTCGATACGCAACGAAAATAGTAAGACTGATCCTCGATGGGACTCATTATTACGTTGTAATAGAAGTAAGTGTTGCATTTATGGGGTGATTATGGTTCAGTGTATGTAAAGGGAGCTCCCATTAATAATATGATAATAATTTAAGATCGAAAGAAAAACATTAATGTTTATTGGCAATATGCTTTTACTTCATAAAAGAATAAAACTGTGAATAGGAAATATTCTTGTTTATGACAAATATAGTTAGTCCATTAAAAGCGTTATTTGAGTGCAGGAGTCATATATTTGTCAGTATCATGAGTAATTCATTAATGCCAAACGATCATTAAGAACACATTCTAAATATTTAATGAAACGATTAGTGCAATCTTTTGTTTAATTTCGTATTATCGTTTCTTGTAATAAGTGTTAATGTTTTGTTCATATGTGTTTTCCCATGTTTGTGCAACCTCACGATCCCATTCACGAGAAAGATCACCTTTTTAACCTAAATTTATTGTAAGGAACCAAATTCTGGTTCATCACAATATATATATATATATATATATATATATATATATATATTAAAATGTCCTAAATGTTAAGAAAAATTACTTAAAAAAAGCTGACATTGAAACTTCTGAGCGAAGAAATCGAATAGGCAACTGAGGAATTTTCTGGCGAACATTTGTTGCATCTCGTAAATATTATTTGAAGCAAGTACCATTAAAATGATGTTAAAATCAATTAATTCAGCAAAGAATGCATTAAAAATGAGAGAAAAGTTTAAAATGCCATAGTCGAAATCGTCGAAAAATGCAAAAAAATTACCTATAAAAATTGGTCATTTCTTTTTCTCATAACACAGAATTAAAGTCTATACTAAGTGACATTGTTTTGCAGCGAAAAGAAAAAATAATATTTCATTAAAATTCGTCCCTTAACAATAAAGGAGTAGGCGTAATCATGCACTCGCTCCCTCGCCCCTATTCACTAGGTACCTAATTCGCACAGTTCATACTGTCCTGAAGAGAGACTTTATGAAATTATCACTCCAGGTAAATTATTAATATAAATGGAATATCAGTGCACTAACTTATAACAATCTTTTAAGAATACCAGTTGTCGCATTCATTTTATAGAATTTAACATTGAGCTGCGTATTCGCCCGGCATTTACAATCTCCTCTGCTGTGTGTGTCGTGACCACGCCCTTATTTCCACCACCTTGTCTGGCGCAACCTGCGGCAGTACAAGCCAGGGGCAGGCGAAGGAGGCGGACATGGCCGCAGCGAAAATAAACCCGTGCAAACACGCGCCTCCGCCAATTCACAGCCGCCCACAGTCACGCCCCCTGCCACACCCCCAGCACGTTTTCTGGAGCTTAGCCTTCTCCATGTTCTCGCGGCAGTAAGTCGATTCTTTACCTTCGGGCACCAGAAGGGGTCAAAATTTTGTTGTTTCTTTTCCTTTGTAAATTGAATTTATGCCATGGGAGATTATTTTCATGATTCTCGCTCAAGAAGCACACTTTGCTATCTGCAATCATCATTTAACTAAATGTAGTACACAAGTTAGGGTCGGGATCCCAGAGCCCATTAAACCGTGTACAGATTGCACTTCCCCATAGTACAGCACATAGTTTGAACTGCGAACGTTAATATTTAAATAAATAAATACATAAATAAATAAATAAATAAATAAATAAATAAATAAATAAATAAATTCTGTTAAGTGAAAATACACCCTCTTACTCCTTCAGAGTAAGTGACTCAGTAAATTGGGATATTTAGAGTTGTGACAAAAAAATGTAATATACATTTTTGCACGTGTATTTGATAAACTATAGTTGGTATGTTACGAGTTTGAAGTTTCAGGTTTCGCCCATAGCGATTCCTTAATCGTGAGACCGGAAGTTCGTGTTGCCAGATGCAGATGTTTACAAGTCTGTTAGTTTTGTAAAGAAAATTAATGGAAAGGTCAAATTAATGGGGCGAAAATTAAGGAAATATTCCGCAAGAATAAGAAGGAAATTGTCTATTCCTTGATTCATTAAATTTTTTTCACGTCATATATTTAATATCTGGCCCCTCTTTTATTCAACTAACTTCGTGAACATTCTTTGGATATTACCATTTACCAATAAATTACATTTCTATTTGATTTTAAACGGAAGTAATTATTCATTAAAGTTTCATTTTTTATTAAAAATTGTTTAATGGAAAGATTAGTAATTGTATTCCTATTTTATTGCATTATGTTTATTCTTTATGATGAAGCTATTATAATTTAAATTACATTTTATACTTTGTACGAATAATACATATTTTCATTCGAGCATGTATTTTGTACATTATAATTCTTTTTTATTCTTGAAGTGAATTAATCATTTTAACCTTCCTGTTCTCCTTATAACTACTACACACTCTTACTCCTTCGGAGTAAGTGACTCAGTACACTGGGATGTTTAGAGTTGTGACAAAAAAATGTTATATACATTTTCGCACGTTTATTAGATAAACTATTGTTGGTAAATTGATTGAACTTCGATTAAACATTTATTAATATTGGTAAACCTATTTTAAACTCTTACATGTAGACTTACACACAAGCATGTTGCTGGTATACAATCTCTAGTTTGAAAAGAAACATAAGCATTTCATTTTACAATCTCGACTGGTGACGTAGCATGACTCTTGTAAACGTGGTTGCCGCAATTTGAATACATTATTGGTGATTTGTTGTTATACTTGGAGGGACAAAATTTGCATCAGCCTCTTTTGCAAGCTTTTTTGGAACCACTAGGACAATAGCAATGGCAAGTTGTAAATTGGGATATAGTTCTTGGATGGGCAGCGTCTTCTAAAGCCTACAAGCTGTTAAACTGTTGCATTAGTTTCTGGATTGTAAATCATCGATGGTGTTTCTTCCCAGTGTTTGCAGAAATTTCTAATGGGTGCTAGTTTGTCATCTGCTCTTTTGAGGCAATCGGAAGCTTTTTGTTGATTCAGCATGTGATCTATAAACACCAACCAGCGATAGAATACCGGTGAATGATTCAAGTGTAATTACATCCAAACTTTCCCAGTCCTTCCAACATTCTTCCACCCACAACGTTTGTCATTTTCAACACATAGTGGGGTAGCTTCCTATTAGGCAGCAAGGCGGAGCCTACCCAAATATTTTATGAAAAGCAAAAAATGTTTTTCATTTTAAAATACTTTATATTGTATTTACTGCTAATGTTTGAATGTATAATCGCATGATTCGTTTGACTTTGTAAGTTTGTCATCTTGTACTTCCCGCTCCATTGCGAACTTACGCGAGAGAGAACGAAAGTTCTGGCCTTTCGGAGCCTTCAGCGCATGCCCAGAACGTGTGCCCGCAGGCGCAAATATTCTGTTCATGCGGGCTGCTAGGTTCTCCCAAAGCCCCACCTAAAAGGGCCTTTCGAGAATCCTTGAGATCAGTCGGGGCCAGCGGCGGGTCCTCTCACGCCAGACTTTCACTGTCGCTCGCTGGTATAGTGCCCAGATGTGCAGGCTGACCGCTCGCCATCCTCAAACCCCTGTGTGTGCGACATCTGCATGCACGATCAGAGAATAAGACCTCAGTTGAGTTCTTGCAGCACTGACGAACACACAGAAATATTGTGCTTATTCTATATTATTGTGGGACGACCTTAAATATAGTGAAACGAGCCAGCTCAAGAAGTTAAGAAGATTTCGCTTCTTTGTATCTGACAGGTGAGAAATTAATGTTAGTTCATCACGTTTAGTTCAGATCGATAGCTGATGAATAATACAAGTGTTATTGTATACTGTAGAAAATATGGCTTTACCAGACGAGTATCTCATAGACTCTTAGTTACAATCTCCAAAATACTTCAGTAATTTAAGGAATGAAGAGAAACTAGAAGTTAAGACTAAAAATCCTACCCTAAATCTTCCTTTAAAAAAGGCAGATGGATTGTTAATTAATACGTGTTAAATAATCTGCTTTGGAGCCTACCCCGGAAAAATGATCACGCTACGCTACTGAATATCACTCCAATTATTATACAAAATTATTTGAAATGAAGATCATATAGCACATATTCTAAAGTAGCATATCTAGTTGGACGTTTGGAGGTTTCTGTAAGTATTATTTTTTTTACTGAACATTGACTCTATCTTACTTTCTGAAGTATCACACTCAGACTCCGAATTAGAATATAGGCTGTCATCACTTTTCTGATTTTCTTCTTCCGATATATCTTCCGCAGTGTCAGATGCATTCATTGAGTTCACCATATCATCTTTAGAATGATGTTGAGCTTCCATGACAACCACATAGCATAATAATAATAACTGATGTCTGCAGAGAAGAAGTAATGTCTACATAGCGTGGAAAGTAACTGGAGACAGTCGGTATAATTTTCGATAATCAAAACCTCTGGAAACAAACAAGCAGAGACATGCCACGCAGTATATGTGGTAACCCAGACTTAAGTTCAAACTTGCATCACCTTGCCGCAGAAATGACTAGTACACGCAAAAACACGTTTCAAGTACATTCCGCATCACCAAACTTTTTCTCCTCTAGAATGTTCCGGAAATAAAAGTGAAAAATAAACTTGTTTACTGTATTTCATTTTTTGACTTATTTCTTTGACTTTATTTTACTGCTGGACTTATATGTATTTATTTTTACTGGTATTCTACGAATTATATTTTATGCTTTTATGTGAATATAACATTTTTAGATATTTTACTTTTAATTTTACAAACATTGTATTATTTTATTTAAATATTTTTTCACTTTAATGGTATTACCATTTATTGTACTTCCAAATAATTTGAGGATTTGTTAACTTGATAATATTTAATCAAGCACTTTAACTTATCTAGATTTGATTATTGGTATTTGTTAAGGCTGATTGTGAGAGAGCTGGAAAGTTGAGTAGAAAAACTTGTATAAACGTCTTGGTGAGTTTTTCGTACTTATTTCGCTCTGTCGCGGCGCGCCAAAAAGCGGGTTCAAGGAAAATAAAGCGTCATGGAGCTTCGAAACCGAGACACTAACCTTATATAAATAATCCACATTTCGTTCTATCGATACTTGAGTATTTCCTCGGTTTTCACGAGCGAGGCGATCCGCCCCCCCCCCTTTCCCAGATGCCTTGGCTGCTGGTTTTCAAACAATGAGCGTCCGTCCCGTTGTAAGTTGAAAGGAACCAATTTCTTCGAATCACGACAACTGACGAGTTTTGGTTGAGAGGTCGCCTCAGCCGTCTGGGGAGGTACTACGCTCTGATGGCCATCTTTGAAGTAGTTCGAGCGGGTCTTCTCAGGCAAATGGATTCTTTCTCTCTATAAATCAGTCGGGTTTTTTTCTGAGAAAAATGAACCTGGAGCGCGGGACGCTTGAAATGTACATCCTTTTACTGTTAATTCATCCAAAATAATTGGTTATAAGTTTACATTCGTTATTAGGGGTCAAATTTGAATTAATTTGGGTACCTATGTGTAAACAGCATTCTTGAATGATGTAATTAGTATAAATTAAATTAATTTTTATAATTTTTTTAATTCTTTTTTTAAATAAAGTTTATAATATATCTGAGTTGTGATCACTGAATTATCACAATAATATTAATTTAGCGACCATTATTGGGCGGTATGTTTTACTTCTTGATGAATGGTAGCAGGTTTGACATATATGGTATGGAGGTACTAATTTTGTGAAAATTGTGTGGTTTAGATTGTCTCAGGTGATATTGCGAGATATTCCCAATATTTTATTGACCTCATTGGAGCTAATAACAGACTTCAATTATAAGTTTACTCGGCTAAGTGTATATTTGCGGTGAAAAAGTTATTTGTAAATCTGAGTTGACATTGGAAATTTTTTAAGGCATCTGCTAGTTTTTCATCTGTAATTCTTTTAATCACTTTCTTGCACATGTCTGTCTTTAATTTTTGCTTTAAATTCTGTTTGGAACACTTGTTTCTGGATTAAAAAAATGTGCCAATCATTGTAACAGCACAGAGTAGTATGCGTTATTTCTAATTACAAGCCGTTCAGCAGCAGAGCATCTAAATTAATATATAGAATCGCGTCTTGCTATGCAAAACGCTGTGTATTTCGCTCCTCAAAGTAGTCAGGAATTGTGTAGAGACAGCGGATATACGCGTGTCGACAGATATATAATCTGGCGAAGGGTGCAGTTAGCTATTGTTCCTGTCGAAGAGAGGATAGAGGGCCTTGACGTCAAGAATAAGGTATGCGGCGGAAATTAGAAAGGGCGGGAAAGGAAAAATACCATGCGTCACGGGGATTTTCGGGAAAGTGTCTTCAGGTGGCGCCAGCGTACGGGTGTAAGACAAGCCACGGGACATTCAAATGGGTACGTGATTGGCGGGGAACCACTGCGTCATCGGCGTGGGAGAGGGCCCGCATAAACTATAAATTACCGAGGTACGAAGTTCCCCGGTCTTCTAGAAACTTTTCGTCGAGCGGTCTGATTCTGAAACTTTCCGTCCAGCGGTCTCCTTTAATTCTTGTGCCGAGCTTGTGTTTCGGCTCCTCGAAGTTTCGCCGTATGGCTGCGTAAGTGCCGTGAAGTGTTTGTCGGTGAGTTTGCCGAGGCGTTCACCGCCACCAGCGTCACTAAACACATACTCGAAGTAGTGGTCCCCATGTGCGGGTCGATTTGTAGAAGCGATCGCTACAATTGAGGCGAGACAGCGGGAGACGCATGGTTTCTTTCCTGAGGCATCGCTCTCGCCACGCCGCTCCATCGCCGAGGGACAAGTGAGGCCGACACATCCAGGCGCCTTGACGCGGGACCCGGCTCCGATAAACTTTACTGCGCGGACGATCTACCGATCCCGCGCTCTCTATTGGTGCCCGCAGATTACCAGCGCCAGCCACAGACCGTTTACAGGGTGAGATCGCCAAATGGGCACATGAGCAGAAACAATGAACGGTGGAGAGAGAGACAAAGAACGAATTAAATATCATTAGATCATAAGAACTCAGTAGGCGTAATAATGTATAGTGCATGTATAATTATTCTGGGTGGGTTGTATAATTAAATTAAAGTGATATTCATTATTTAATTAGCTTATTTTAATAGTTGGGAAAACAGGAAACCCATGCATGCATGCCTATGGCGATGCAGGTGAGTGCTCACTACCGATTGGCAGCCGGGTAAACCGCCAGCCCACGAGAAGAGAGGGTAAACGGTTCCATCATAACAATATGAAAAAACACTCTTTCAAAACTCTTTTGAACTCCCTCTCCACATACGTTTTCTCCAATTCGCCTACAGGTTGTAGTAGTGCGTAAAACCTATTCCACGTTTAGGTGTTAGTCTTAAAATCTCTATAAATGTATCTCTGAAGTCTTAAAAATGAAATATAAATTTATGTATTATGTTTTTATTTAAAATCTTATATCTAATGTCTTGCATTGGATTATTGAATTTTTAAAAGTGTAAAAAAATAAAAATTGGTAGGTTGAAAATTGTATATAAAATTATATAAAAATTACATTGTCTCTAGTTCCCCTTTCACAGACCCTTCACTTCCCATTCACGAATTTTGTCCCTTCCCTCAAAATTGTCTTTACAGCCGCCACCGCTTAAATGTAAATCAAGAATGGGAAGACTTGAAAACAGTCATAACAAAAACTACTTGTGAAACACTAAGTAAAAGGTACAGGAGCACAAGGAAAAAAAGATTAAAAATTTTAAAAGACGAAATAAAAACAGCTCTGGGGAAAAAAGCGTATAAGAACTGAGCCATAGTAAAAAGAGAAGTGAGAAAATTAAACAGGGAAAGTTTGGATAGATAACGGAATAGATCATGATGTGCATGTTGCCCAAAATAGAGCACATTTAAAAACAAGAGATCTCCTGGAGGGTGATAGATTAAATATAGAACTATTTAAATATGTGCCTCACGAAGTTAAAATAAAATACCTGTCTATACTAAACGCCTGTTGGGATATACATGAAACCCCTGGAGAATGGAAGAAGGCAACAATCCACTGAATATTCAAACGAGGAAATGTCAGTGACTCTAATAATTACAGAAGAATTAGTCTCCTAAATACTGCATACAAAATCTATGCTAAAATCTTACAAAAAGACTAAATAAAATAAGCTACAGGCTTTTGTCAGAAACACAAAATGAATTCCGTAAAGGGCGCTCATGCTCAGATTGTACGTTTGTTTACAACTAATTGAAAAAAGACGGATGCAATTTGCCTGCATACCATTTTATAGACTTCGAAAAGGGTTTTGATATAGTCTCCAGAAGCAAATCATGGTATGTAATGCGATCAAACGGATACCCAGTTCACATTATTAGTATAATCCGAATCTTATATTCAAAAACAAAAATATGTTTGGACAAGGAAACAACGGAACACTTGATTGAAGTAGTAAATCAAGGGGTCAAACAGGAATATCCGCTATCTCCAACTCATTTCAATATACAAGTATATATTGAGCATGCCATGAAAGAGTGGCAAGAAAATATAACGTATCATTTTAAAGCGAATAACAAACTTTTAAATACAATTTTATTCGTAGATGGCCAGATATTTTTAACATCTCAAAAGATAATCTCCATATAGCTGTCCAGTATAGAATAGACGAGAAATATATTCCCTCAGTTTATCAATATTTCGTTTACTGTAACAATTTTATTCGCAGATGGTCACGTATTTTTAATGCCTCAAAAGGTAACACCGCTCAACAAAATAAAACAAACTTTTTTTCACTTGCCCAGGATTTTGCAACGAATTTAAAGTAAATCGGGAATGCTAATTCCAAAAATGTCATTAGTTTCATTGAATTGTCTAGTTTTTGTGCTACGAACTTTGTAATGAATGAAGCTATCACAAAACTCACAGTATTTAACGCGAATATGTCTTTATATAAACACTGTTGCTTTTCTTTTTTAACATTGAATATCGTATTATTTTCAGGATCCTTTCATTGAACTTCGTCTAATTAATATATCTTTTGTTACAAAACAATGAGTTATTTAATAAAACAATGAGTTGTTTGAACGACCCTAATGTATTTTGCTGTATTTGTGGGAATTGTATGCAACAATAACAGATAAGAAATAGTATAAATTCATAAAAAAACATATGAAGCATATTTTGGTATAAAACCGGGTGATCAAGATAAGTCATAGGCTCCCCATATGGTATGCAAATTTGTGTGGAGTCTCCGTCAGTGCAAAATTAGAAAACGGAATAGTTAAAAATTTCGTGAACCGTTGGTATGGCAAAAGCCCAAAAATCGTCATTGTTATTTTTGTGCTATAATCATGAATCGTTACAAGAAAAAAATGGGAGTACTATGATTTGGAATCACCTAGGCGACCTGTGCCACATGGATCTGATGTTCTCATAACAGGGTTCACCACGCACCCTGGAATTCCTGTGTCCGGTAGTGAGGATATACAGATTCTGGGGTGTAATTCAGGAGTTAGCAATGGTAGTGAATACGATGGAAGTCTTGCTACAAAAGAGCAATTCTCATAAGAATAGCTCAGTTATTTAATACGTGTCCTCAATTCGGCAAAATAAGCAGCTGAACGTTTAGTATATAGACGGCAAGAAAAATTTCTGACACCAGAAGCGAAAATAACATATTACAGGACAAGAGAGAGAAAACTCTTATCTTATTTCAGTGAAATCGGAGACTCGTGTACTGTTTAATATTACTGGACTATTTGTGAACATGGGTGTTTCAGAATATTTCGACCCGAAGACTAGCGGCTTTTCATATTTGCACTCGAAGTTTAAAGTGTGTTTTATTGCACAATGGCAACTGCTGTCCATGAATTCGAATGGGTCACACCACAAAAATTAAAGAATATGAAAATATAAAAATGGTCTTACAAAACCTTTGCTATCATGACTACCACTGATCTTTATGCGTAGAATTGTGGGAATTCTGATGCGGTATTGTTGACATAATTACATGAAGAAAAAAGAGAAGTCGTCTCCGTCAATCATAACGTTGACGGAGATGACTTTTTTCATTTCTTCACTTTATGCGTAGATTTCAAAATGCTCAACTTTTTACTTGGACAACAAAGTGTATACACAAAGTACCCATGTTTTCTCCGCTTGTGGGATAGTCGAGCAAAAGAACAGCACTGGAAAAAAGTGACATGGCCTTCACGAGAAAATATCTCAAAAAGTGTTGCAAATATCGTGAACGACCAATTGAGTGCCAAAGAAAATATCATCCTCCCTCCCCAGTACATAAAGTTGGGATTAATAAAGCAATTTGTGAGATCGGTAAACAAGGATAGCGATTGCTTCAAGTACATTAGCAGATTCTGCCCTAGAGTGACTACGGAAAAATTACAAGCTGGCATATTTGATGAATACTGAATTTAGAAATTGATAAATAAACGAAATTTTGCAAATTCCATGATTGATACTGAATCTTCTGCCTAGCACAGCTTCGTTATTGTTCTGAAGAAGTTTTTGGGTAATCATTAAGAAGCAAATTATGCAGAACTGGTTCAAGACTTGCTTTTAAAATTTAAAAATTTGGGTGCAACTATGAGCATTGAGGTACACATTCTTCATAGCCATCTAGGCAAATTTCCACAAAATATTGGCAATTTGAGTGAGGAACAAGGCGAGCGGTTCCGTCGAGAAATAAAGGTGATGGAAGATAGAAATCAGGGTAGATGCGATAGACACGTGGTGGCAGACTACTGCTGGAGCCTTCAATATTTGTGCTCATTTGCTGTATACAATATTTTTCAAACAATTAATTGTGATTCGTTTCGAGTTGCATATATAAATATATTGAATATATTAATATTGCATATATCAAGTGTTTGATTTTGTATAAATAGGCATATCTAGTTTCATTTAGATCCAGTTTTATGCAATTTACTAATAGTCTGCACCGAATAAAATAAAATAAAATTTTGTCGGTCCGATTTTCATTATCTCAAATACTAGAGCCAATCTACGAAAACAAATGTCAACCTACGAAAACAAATGACATTTTTGAGAAACTTTGAAAAAAGTTGTTGGAGTTTCATGAAATATCCCCCTCCCGTCATTCTTCGCTCAGCCGCCGTCGCGTATGGACGTGCTCCGCAGTATCGTGACCGACCGTCTAGTCGAGTGCAGTGTGCCACGAACTGTGATGTGCCATCTGATGCCTTAGTCATTGCAGTAGTGCATCGATTATTTTAACAACATAATTCCATTCAGTTATTTGATATAAAATCAGTGTTTCCAGTGTTATCGTCCCCTGGCGACAAAAACATTGCTCAACATCAGAACTCATTGTCGAGGCCATGTTTATATATATATATATATATATATATATATATATATATATATATATATATATATATAATTGTAATTGTAATTATGTAAATGTAAATATTTAACTGGTTAGGCGGAAGAGAAGGCCTTACGAACTGAGCCTCGCCAGAAATAAAGACATTATTATTATTATTATTATTATTATTATTATTATTATTATTATTTATCTGCAATGGCCTCCCGGACAGATAACCTGAAGAAAGCATGGATTCATCCCAACTACCCAGCTCTTCTTTCCATTATGATACGAGTTTACATCACACATCTTATTCACATCCCGTACTCGTGGCTCATTGCAAAGTCCCAAGCCTTTCACCACTGAGATCGGGGTTCGATTCCCGTCGAATCTCATGTGAAATTTGTTCCAACAAAACGAGTTCGGCTGCTTCACAAGGGCTAGTCCAACCCCTGTGAAGTGTCCTAAACCTATCCTATCCTTGTTCCTTCCTAATTCTGGCCGCTGGGTAGTGACGCAGGAGCGCGCGGTAGGAGGCGCGTACGCGGAGATGCTACCTGGCGGTCCTCTTGACAACCGACTGCGACGAGACGCGACATACAATATTAACAAGCGCAAGTAATGGGAGGATTACTCCGAGAAGCGCAAAGCGCTCAACACCCCCCAAGGGGCTTGGAGACGCGTTGCAAAGTTAAAAGTAGATGCAACCTGAACTGCAAATGTTTTCTTCAACGCAGGAAATGTCAGAAGAGAGAGGAACACCAGCACAAAGTAATGAAGCAATACCGTAAGGTGTAGCGTCCTCTAATGTTTACTCCCGGTTGCACGAGTTATTTTTAATGACTGATCTATAAACTAATTCTAATGAACTAAATTGACAGAAATCAAATAGATCACTCCATATTAACGAAACCTCAACTATCACTACCACAAAACGTCAAAAAAGCCTATATTCAGTGGAAAAGCAAACTCGATTTTCAAATCGAAAAATCGAATTTGAAAGGTTATCAGATCTCAGTGAAACAGAAACACCAATTAACGTTTCTCCAATATTTGTGTATCATTTAACTGACATTTCAGAATTTACAGTAATTTTCAAATCCGTTCTAAAGGGCAAACTTTCTCACCGAACTTAAATATAATAAAGTAATAGTACAAACTCATTCAAGTGAAGATTAACCGGGAGCAGTAGCTCAGTGCATTAACTGATGTCACTGCAGTGCTTCTGACCGGGAGGTCCTAGGTTCGAGTTCTGATCGAGCGGCAGGATTTTCGACACTAGCTTTTCAGCTAGGTCGAATTCACTCGCTGTCTGGAGGAGAATTCTAGCGGCCGGCTGCTCTGATCGGTAGTTTTCCGTGGTTTCTCCGATCAACACCAGGCGAATGCCGGAGCAGTACCCTAACAAACGGGCCACGGACCGCGCGCGATCTGTCATCTCCCCTTACACACACACTTACACTAACATGCACTACACATATTCCGGGAGACCGGTCGGGAGCTTAGAGCTTGTCCCGGCTGTGGCGGTGCCTCGCTGTTGGGAGAGTCCTGGTTGGGGGAAAACGCCACTAGCCGACGGTAGGTTGGCGCCGGATCTCGCCATCTAGCGGGGGAAAATTACCGCCATCTCCCGAGAAAAAAACATGCACTACACTAACGGGACTGATGACCAAAGCAGTTGACGCGCCCGGAAACACGAAAAAATCAATCAATCAAGTGAAGATTACTCTCTTACTTTACTCCTTAAATGAAAAGAGAAAACTATATCACACTTAAATACATTCTGTGTCTAAAAACTGTCAATAGTTTCAAAAGATAGCCATAAATCAACAAATGAAAGATGAGTGATATTTTAGATGAACTCATAAGTATCCCGAAGCTCAAGTGGCAAGGCTTTTATTATTATTATTATTATTATTATTATTATTATTATTATTATTATTATTATTATTATTATTATTCCGAATGTTTCCCTCTCTGCACTATGTGTAGGAACCTGACCATTGCCGGTCTAGGCTTGGTCGATCTCGCAGAGACAAGAGACGAATGAATGTTACTCTCTAAACATTTCAATCAATCGTTATACATCCCAGGAATTCTATTACTATTCTGCAGCTGTCCCGTATTACTTCTTTCAGCATTTGCTCGATGCATGAAAATGATAATTCCAACACTTCAATTGCATGCCCTGTGTATTTTGGGATTAATCCTGTGGTGGACATGATTATCGGTTGTATGTCGATATTCTAAAGTCTCCATTGACGAGCCAGCGGTACACATTTCTGAATTTTCAAGTTAAATACAGACACCAGATTGTTATTGTTGACGACTGCAAAATCGATTATCATGGCTGTTTTCTTGAGCTTGTTTAGAACTATTATATCTGGCCTATTGTTCGAAAATGTGGTGTCTGTAATTATGCTTCTATCCCAGTATAGCTTCCATTCTTCATTTTCGAAGGCTGTAGAAGGATGATATATATAATATGGGACATTACAGGACTCCAGTTCGTATTTTCTTACTAAGAGTTCATGAATTATTTTACCCATACTATCGTGCCTAACTTTATAGGCGGTTGATGCCAACACACTACAACCGGTAAGGATGTGCTGGATGTTTTCATGCTGTGCACTGCATCTTCTACATTCATCACTTACTATTGAGGGGTCTCTTATTATATAGCGTAAGTAATTTCTTGTTTGATAATCTGGTCTTGAATTGCTATCATAAATCCTTCTGTCTCTGGGTACAGTAAACCACGTGTCAACCTGCTGTTTGAAACTTTAAAATCTATGTTCTGGCCTGATAGTTCATTGGGATGTATACCATGTAACTCTTTTCGACACCACTGTTTCATCAGGCTTTCATTGCTTGTGTACTCTGGTTGAAACTGAGCATTTGCAAGATTTAAGGGGGTGAGACTGGAATCAGCCCCTACAACAGTCTTATGCAGTGTCATTATCCGCCCTCTCAAGGAAGTACTTTCTCATTAGAGATATTTGGTTGGCATTACTGTTGGTTATATTTGTAATGTCTCGACCCCCTTTTTCACGTAGTAGATTTGTCCTCTCAACAACAGATTTTGAATGATGATATCGATATAGGGTCATTTGGGTTCTTACATGTCTGTCCATTGCTTCAAGGTCTGTCTGACTCCATTTTATTTAGCCCATTGAGTAGATGATCACAGGAATAGCGAATGTATTTATTGCAGTGGCAATATTTCGCGAATTCAAATATGTTTTAAGAACATTTGTGAGTCTGCTCTTGAATTCTGCGGTTATACATTTCTTCACTTCCGAGTGGCTACTGTTCGGGACTGCTCTATACCAAGATACTTATACAGTTCATGTTGTTCTAATGATTTAATGAGATCGCTACTTAGCGTTTCATATTCCAATACCCTTGTCAATTTGCCACGGACCATGTTAACCATTCTACACTTATCTACACCAAAACACATTCATTTCAGAAAAAGAGATTCAGAGAAAATTTCGGTGATATTAAAGAGCTGCTTCAACGAACTGAATGTTGATGCATTCAGCTTTATAGCATCCATATATGCCAGAGAGGAAAGTCTGTATGAGGAGTGCTGACTCTTTATCACATAGACGTATTTACTGCTGTTGAGGATAATAGACAGCGGGTTCAGAGCCAAGCAAAATCAAAATGGGCTCGGTTGAATGAACCACGGTTGGTGTTAATTTTATTTGTGATAATGTTGACTTCCTTGGTTTTTAATACAATTTCTGTCTTCCAGATTGTTTTTAGGATTGCACAAAAGTCTATCAACTTGGGATGGATTTTGTATATTTTTGGAAGTCTATAAGCCAGTCATGTGGAACCGAATCATAAGCTTTCTGGTAGTCTATATGCGCTGCAAATAGATTTCTTTGCTTATTAATTGCTTGTTTTAAGACTACTGAGTCAATAACAGTTAACAGTCAATAACATCTTAGATGTTCTGTACAGCCTAGCGATCCTTTCTTACATTCTTTTTGTTGTTCTGCAAGGATATTCTTACCACTGCAGTGATCTTCCAGGTTCTTGGACACACATGATGTTAATAGTTTGTAGAACGTGTTCAAACACGTAATATTCCTATATATTGCTGGATTACGACTCCTGGAGCCCTTCGGTATGTGATACGTCACACCTGTGGCCAGATGATGCGGAATGCTTTGTGGTTCTTCAATAAAAGCATTTATACGTTCAACGAACTTACTGTGCAAAGCTGATAAATTCTTCGCATTCAAAAGTTGTCAGAATTATTCGAATTCATCATTCGCTTCTGAGCATTTGATCAGGGAAACTGGACGAAAAACCCGATCGAGTGGGGGTCATTGACCCAGAATTTGAGGTACAATACTTATTAGAGGTTGTTTAAATTTATAGTCCGAATGGGAAATAAAACGTTAAATATCATTTTTTAAATTTATATGAATTTCCTTTTTGATTGTAGGTAAGTCTCTAATTGTATTGAAAGTTACGAAGCAGAAATATTTTACTTGGAACATAAACTTTTGTATCGATTTCCTGCGGTGAACCGCATTGCAGATATGCAAAGCCACTTTAAGTTATTTCCGGTTATATTTGTACATTATCTGCCTTTGTGTGCACTTTGTCATATTCACAAAGGCACTTTTGCTTTACCATTTGGTTCATTTAGCATTCAACAGATCGCGCACGAGTTGCTTTTGTGAAATATTTTGAACGAGTAGTTGTGTACTCCATGGACTTGTCGACTAGATTTGGGTGTATTTTGTGTTTGATAGTTATTTTAACTGGGTACAGATTTTTGTCATTTAAAGGAGAGGTTCTTTGTAAGAGTTGAATATTCGGAATCTAGTTTCTGTTTACTATAACAATTTTAAACACGTTTTTGTGAATCTTGCATACATTCAAAATTGCGCATATATATGCATTTACTTTAAGTTATGTAGTGTTTAGAAAGATTACGTATTCTGTTCGAATTTGTTCGATCTTACTAATTTTTATGCTCACATTTTTCATAAAATGAATAAATGAATTAGTTGAAGGAGGGTATCGCAAAAGATACCAGAAAATGAACTCAGAGCTCTCGTATGTCCTTCAGATAAAACTATCTGTAATAGTACATTATGAATCGATGATGTTATGATGGGTATTAATACACGAGTGTGATATTACGAAACTCGCTCGTACCTCGCTCGTATCGTAAACTTCACACGAGTGTATTAATACCCATTACATCGAGTTTCATACGGTGCTTTTTCTACGACTTTTAGTAACTTTTATAAGTTAAACTTTTACATTGAATCGTTTTGTGGCAGTTGGCATGCAGCATTCTGCCAAGGCCACCTATACTTGGGTTTTTCTAACGTGGCGGCTGAGGGTAGTATACGACACTGAGGGTAGACGACACTTAAGACATTTAATGAATGTAGTACTAATTAGTAGACTGAGAGTATACGCATTAACCTGATCCAGACGACTCACACCCTTAAGATCTCTAGAGCTGGAGCAGGAGATACGTATGTATTGCGATTGGTGTCCATTTATAATTTTGCCTGACCTGAGATCTTCCACAATATCGGAGTCTCGATACGTTGTGGGATCCCGGTAGGTTCGCCACGCACATGTCATTGGCGTGCGATGACAGGTGGGATCATCAAAATAGCATAGAGGTCTATGCAACAACAGAGGACAGGGGCCCCAAGCCACTCGGATTTTAGTTCGGGTGACCCCCAGCTAGGTTCTCGGATTCGTCGTGTCTGTCCCCAATTTATTTCGGAATTCGGTTGACTTTCTCCCAGGGCACGCGTGGAGCGTTTTCATTCGACTCCCTTTCTAGTCTGAAAAACTCGTAGTAGTCCAGTCAGTTGGTGCTCAAAAGGGCCCGATCCAGGAAAAATCCCTGAAGTTTTTTCAACGTTTCTATATATTTTTGAGGGTGTTGAATTCGAATTTGATGTTTGCCACCTCAAAAAAGGTCGGCTTCACAGAGAAAATTTCCTCACAAAGTATATTATATTTTGCATTCAGGGAAGCATTTTCATTTGTTTCTTCGCGAAGTTTCGTGTTTCCTTCTCACCTCAAATAAAACACCGAATTGTGCAGAGAAAGTGAGGTACGGATGAAAGTTGTTGCGGTGATTTGGCCTCCTCTGGAGCTCTCTTCACGAAAGCAGAAATCCATTTTTCGTTTCCGTATTGCCTCCTAAACATACAGGGAACTTAAATTTATGAGTTCCATTAAGTGAAAAAGTTACCATCTTGCCGCCTGTCTCTGGCTTCAACGAAATATTCGAATCCTCTTTCTTTCACAAAAATCTTCGGTGTTCCATATTCCAACGTTTTATCACAAATAGCCCACTCCCTGCAAGGCATTATTCACACGTAATAAAACTGCACATATTACAGGTTCATATTATTCTATAATGAGTTCGTGATGTTTGTCACATTATCTATCTTAGTATCGACTGCCGATCTCGCGCCAGCGCGCAAGGCTGGGTTATTGCTGAAGATTCAATCACACGCTGGTGCTACATGTAGGAAGGTTGGCACGAGGTCTTGCTCGAGAGGTACTATTATTGATCAGCAGAACATAATTCTTATGAAATCTGAGAATTATTCTCACTTTTCCGTGGCTTCAAACACTTTCTCGTCGATCGATCTTTGCGCTCCCTCTCTATCTACTATCTTAGATTGGTCTGTTATCGATGCCCTGCTTGGGAGTGACTATTTCCCTAATCAAGTCCACTTTCATCTTCCTAATTTAGACGTTACTCACCCATCTCGCTGGTTAATCCATTGAGCTGACTGGGATACATCCAACAAGGAAAGAAGAATTTCCGACAATTATTTAAACGACATTGATTCCATGGCGGTCCATTTCACCGTCGTCCTTCGCGCAGCCACCATTGCAATCCCGAAGTCTGCGGACCGGTCACGACACGTCTCTGTGCCTTGGCGGAATAACCCAGTCAAATTAGGCAAAACGAGTGAAAACGTCCCGAAGTTTTGAAACTTGGCATGATTGTTAGTATCTACCGCATATTATACTAAAAACTCTGAAATGTGGGTGATGAGCCGAAGATGGGGGGGGGGGGTTAAAGGCAATATTTCTAGTTTTTTTGCATATAGCTCCGTAACTCTCAATCCTACCGAAACTTAGGTTCTATACAAAATTAAAGAAGGCAAAATTTGCTACAAAAAGTTTTAATAAGGTTTTGTCGTAAAACTATCCCTTAGTTAGTTATAGGCTCAAACAATGTTTGCTTTTATTTACCGCAAGCCCTTTCCTTACGTGTAAAAGGGAAACTTTATTCAGAAATTGTTAAATTTCGCCCATTACGGGATTACTCCAATAACAATATTTGTAATCGTAGGTCTATTTTGTTTTATGTAATTCATGTTCACAGTGTACGCAGCCTTTTACCAAATCTTTATACTAAATCCTTATTAAATAAACTAAGGATTATCAGTTTTCGTATCCGAGGTAATCTTGGACTTCTTGATGATAATCATCTGGTAGGAAGTAATAAATGTACTTCCTTCATCATAGCGTTCAAAAGGGCCAAATATAGAAAGTATGCTCCGATTCCTACAAGTTAACCTAGGAAGGAGCAAAATCGCACAAGATCTACTTGCACAAGATCTACTTGCACAAGTTGCAACTGAAAGAAACGTGGACTGTTGATTGTTAGCGAACAACCGACAACCGACAAAAACATGTGGCTTCAAGATGGCTCTAGAAGAGCGGCGGTAGTAATCCATAGTAAAAAGGCTGCCATATCCAAATTTAATGCATCAAAACATTGGTTCATATTGGTAGAATTGCATGACCTACGGGTCTACAGCTGCTATTTCTCCCCAAAAGACCCAATTGATACATTTAAAAAGGAAATAGAAGAACTAGAGAGGAGCATAAAATCTGCCAAGGGAGAAGTGATTGTAGCGGGCGACTTTAATAGCAAATCTCCAGAATGGGGGGAATGGAGATCTGACAAAAGAGGGGATAGTGTTTGCGAATTTATTGCAAGATGTGACCTAATCATACTAAACACTGGAAAAGTGAACACGTTCCAGAGGGGAGAAGCGGCATCCATACTGTATCTGACGATAAGCTCAAATGGGTTTGCTAAGAGAGTAAAGGACGGGAAAGTACTGAATGCTGAGACACTTGGTGTTCACAGCTACATTCAGTTCTCATCCTCCAAAGACATGGGTGGTAATAAATTGGAGCACCAAAAGCGCAGAGGACGACTACCCTGGAATACAAACGTAGCTGATAGAAACGGAGGCAAAAAAGTCCCTAGAAGAATCAAAGCTAGTTCACAACTTAGGATGGGTGGAGAAGCCGTACACACCAGAGACAACAGTAAAAGAAGTGAGGGACATATTGAAGGCTGCGTGTTCAGCTTCTATGCCTAGACGCAGAGGTCCAGGGAGAAGGCAACAGGTGTATTGGTGGTCCGCAGAGATTGCAGAGCTACATAAGAAGTGTATTAAAGCCTGGAGACATGCTGCAATAACCAAAACTGACGAATCACTAAGAAGAGAGCACAATGTATGGCAAAAAGAGCTGAAAAGATAAATAAAAAATAGGAAATTAAAGTGCTGGAAAGAGCTACTTGAAGAGGTGGAAGATGAACCATGGGGTATGGCATATAAATATTGTAACAAAAAGAATTGGTATGAACAAGAAGATTCCCGGATTAGAAAACCCTGAATGGGTGAGGAAAATTATAAGAGATCTTTTCCCTAAGGGAGACCCATGGAGAAGGAGTAGAGTAATTATGCATTTGATGAGAACAATATCTTTACGAACTACGAGCTGCAGATAAAGGCGAGAAAACTAAAATCCAAAAAAGCCACTGGACCCGATGGAATCCCAAGTGAAATTATTAGGATTGTTGCCAAAGAATACCCAGAATGCTTACTGACAGCATTTACTTGCTGTCTCAGACATGGTACGTTCCACCAGAACTGGAAGAAACAGAAATTAATCCTACTAAGAAAAGGAAACAAGCCCACAGACAGGACATCATCTTTCAGGTCATTATGCCTATTAGACACTATGGGCAAACTACTAGGCTTGATTCTGCAAAGACTAGAGAAACACTTAACAGCACGTATGAACTTCTCTGATAGACAATTTGGCTTCAGAAAAGGCCGCTCGACCACAGATGCTATTCTGGAAGTAGTACGAATAGCCGAAGCAGCTAAAAGAGGAACGAACAGGAAAAGGGGGTTATGCGCCCTGGTGGCCATAGACATTAAGAATGCTTTCAACTCCGCTAGATGGGGCGATGTTGTTAAGGCCCTGGTCGGGAAGCAGATCCCAGAATACCTACTTAGAATCATAGAGAATTACTTATCCGAAAGGAAGATTACGTACGAGGATGCTTTCAGGCTAGAGGAAGGAATGGCATGTGGAGTACCACAAGGTTCCAAACTAGGCCATTTCTTATAGAACGTCATGTACGATGACCTACTAAAAATCGACCTACCACAACATACCCAGCTGATTGGATATGCAGACGACACGCTGATTACTAGCCACAGTGAAAACACAGAACTGCTAGATATGCACCTAAATGAGTCTCTCTTCAGGGTTAAAATATAGATGACGCAAAGAGGCCTGCAAATGACAGCTGAAAAGACAGAGGCAGTACTAGTAACGGACAGAAGAGCTATCCAATTCCCCCGCATCGCTTTGGACGGAGTAAATATCACCTGGAAACGCCAAATTACATACTTAGGTGTCGAAATAGATCATAGGCGGAGCTTCGGGCCCCATATCAGCAAAGCAACGGAGATTGGGACTGAGAATAGTGTCAGCTTATCGCACAGTATCCGACACCGCTGTAGAGGTACTGGCCAGAATACCAACCATTGATGTTGGCTAGAGAAAGAAAAGCGGTGTATGACGAAGCGAAAAAGTCTGCTGACTCCAGCGGGGAACATTTTTTCCTCTCACTAAAAAAAATAACAATAATAATAACAATAATAATTAGAATAACAATTATTATTATTATTATAAATTAAAATTATTATAATATATTATTTGATTTAATATATTAAAATTATTCGTCTAAGTTTTGAATTAATTTCATTATTTACTTAATTACAATATTTTTACTGTTACAGTGAGTATGTTCCTTGACAGACTTTCACTCCAACGTAATTGCCAAGGAAGCCTCCTGCGACCCAGTATCTATGTTTGTATTCTCTACCCAAAGATGTTCCAAATACGAGTTAAAACGTTCTTGCTCATCGTAAACTTTCTGGAACTTTTTGTTGTTGTTGTTATTTTATAGTATGGAAATCATGTTGCGAATACTTGTGGCATAACCCATAAATGTGTTGAATTTTAAATCTAGTCTGCATCTATTCCCTTAACCCTTTAATTATTCCAACATTCCTATTATATATTCTAAAATTTACTGATGTTTCTGATGACATTTGCTTAGTGTATTTGAAAAGAATCTGAACCATGAGAAGTAACAAAAATAAATCATACGTGCAATTATTATTTTCCATCTTGATGGCCCAAATTTCACACTGATTCGGGCGGAAAATAAACCAATTCGCCATACGAATTCTCCAGGACTTCTGACGAAATCCGGACCACTACTTCGCGTTTTCTGTCTTTTATCGTACGAAGCAAATTCTGCAGCTGAATAATAAATCAGATTACGCGCTGTGTGGTGTCTCAGACACAAGTTTACTTAATTGTGGAGGGACGCAAGAGATGAACCATCCGGCTGCCAGAAGGAGCGACTAAGAGAAAATAACCACTCAGCAACACCAACTAACATCATAAGCTTCACACGAAAGAAGCCGCGTGTTCAGCTGATAACAGTATTGTACAACATGGTTATGCTTTCTTGATTACCGTTACAGCAACATTTTATTATATATTAACAAATCATCTGAACATTGCTGAACGACTGTTATCTTTTCTTTAATTTTTCAGGAGAAAAACGCAACAACAATTAGTTTACTACCTTATGCAGTGCAGTATATTCAATAATATGAAATCTTGAAGTAATGTATCTATTTTGAAACCAAATATTTCCGGTATGGTATAACATTTAGAATATTGCACCCTAAATGTTGAAATAAAATTTTGATGGGATTTGGTTAATTTTAGTCTTGGAAGAATCCTACTGGACCCGAACAAAACTGTTCTTTCTGGTGACGTCAAACCTCAACAAGCGGGACCGGAGACAAACAATATCTGGATTCTGTACATCAGAAATATAGCCCTTTTGGGACAAATGTTTTTTTTCTCAATGCATCGATGATGTTTAAATTCATGGAAATGAGACTTCAAAAGTTTTACTGCTCTTCTTACCACAACTCAGTATTCTAGCAAAGCAAGTGTGTATAACAAAATATAATTTGCTACGTGTGTAGAATGGTTTGCTGTCAATTAATTTTTCGTTATCAAGAACCCACAAAACATGGATTTTGATTACACAAATTATCAGGGGAATACCTTACTACACGACGTATCCACTTTTGCGTTAGCTCGGCAATATGTTTTTTGGTAAAAATACTGTGTTTTTTAATTTAATTTATTTTAAATCGCTGTGTCACGGCATGGTCATAAGCGAAACAATGTTATTTACAATTTTCGTTAATATTTATACATTTCATTACATTACATAATTGACCTTTAACTATTTATAATATTTACAAAGCAATAAATATATTTACCACCTGTAACTTTTGAACGGTTGACGTTATTGTAATGCAGTTTTCACGAAAGTGCATGAGGGATAGGGGGCCAATTGACACGAGTATACATATGCATTTTATCACTTACTCGTGTTCAACAGATATTCTCTCTCTCTCTCTCTCTCTCTCTCTCTCTCTCTCTCTCTCTCTCTCTCTCTCTCTCTCTCTTTCTTTCTCTCTCTTTCTCTCTCTTTCTTTCTCTCTCTCTTTCTCACTCTTTCTTACTTTCTCTCTCTTTCTCTTTTCCTCTCCCTCTCTCACTATTTCTCTTTCTCGCTTTTTCTCTCTCTTTCTCTCTCTCTTTCTCTGTCTCTTTTTCTCTCTTTTCTCTCACTCTTTCTCTCTCTCACTATTTCTCTCTTTCTCTTTCTTTCTCTCTCTTTCTTTCTCTCTCCCTTTCTTTCTCTCTTTCTCTCTCTCTTTCTCTCTCTATCTCTCTCTCTCTTTTTCTCTCTCTCTTTCTCTCTCTTTCTCTCCCACTTTCTTTCTATTCCTTTTGCTCTCTCTTGCTTTCTCTTGCCCACTCTCTTTTGTTCTCTATTTCACTCTTTGGCTCTCTCTTGCTCTTTCTCGCTCTTTCGCGCTTAAGGCAGGAAATTGTAAAGATTATAGAGACAACTGTGAAAGGTGAATTGAGTGTTATTAAAAGGGAGATAAACCTGTTAAAAAGTGAAATACAAGAAATGTATAAACAAGAGTAAAAGTATAAAAAGTATAAAAAGGAACCACAAAATTATGCGGAAATATTAAAAAACAATATGGTAAATAATTAGGAAACAATAGTAATCAGTAATAAGGATGAAACACAGCCAACTAAATTATCAAAAATTGTTAAAGAAAAAGTGAAAATTAAGGACTTTCCAGTTGGAGTCAATAAGGTAAAGAATAGGAGAGATGGAAGTGTAATTCCAGAGTGTGAATTGGGGAAGAAGGGTATGAACCTGTGTGAAATAATTAAAGAATCAGTGGTAGAAATTAGTCCAGTAAAAAATGTGGAAAAAAGAAAACCAAAACTAAAAATAGTTGGAATAGACAAAGCGGATTTGAGGATGGAAAGGGACGAAATTATTAAAGCAATAAGAAAACAAAATGCACTGCCTGAGGAGCGATATATCAAAATTATAAAGATATTTGAAAAAGATTCAAATAGTGGCTCCATGGTTACAGAAGTAGACAATGAAAGTAATTTATATTATACACAAAGATAAAATAAATCTAGGCTGGCACAAATGTAAAGTTTATACATTTTTTAGTGTGATGAGGTGCTTTAAATGCTGGGTTTTTAACCACTCATCTAAACTTTGCAGAAACAATGTTACATGTAGAAAATGTGCAGGAAGCCATGATACTAAGAAATGTGAGTTAATGGTATACAAATGTACAAATTGCTTAGAAAAAATAAGAAGTTTAACTTACTTTTAAATTGTGATCATGAAGCAACCAGCACCTTATGTACTGTGTTTGTATCAAAACTGAAAATCGAAAAACAAAAAATTAACTATGGAAATGATTAGCAATTAAAGAAAGATCAAAATGACAATCTAATATATTTATATATTCAGAGTTTCACAAAACATAAAAACCAAATTTTAAAAATGATAAAAGATAAAAAACCATGTTGTGTATTACTGTGTGAGAGTAGAATAACTGGAGAAATGATGCATAGTGAATTCAACATAAATAATTATTACAATGTGAAATGTGACTCAGTGAGCAGATATACTGGAGGGTTCTTGATGTATATTAGAAAAGATTCTGATTATAGAAATATTCAAATTGAAACAAAAGATGAGAACTATTAGATTTTGGGTGGATGGTTAAATGGTACATATAAAGGGTTTATTTATCTATTGTATCGTTCACCTAGTTTGTCTGACAATGACTTTTTAAATTATGTAGAAAATGTATGTGATTCTTTTGATTATAATGAAAAATACATAGTTGTAGGTGATTTTAATATTGACATGTTAAAAAAACATTATAGTGAAAAACTAAACTACATAATGGAATCAAGATGGTTCAAACAAAGGGTGCAAGATGCAATTAGAATAACACAAAATTCAGCAACCAACATTGATCTCATCTTCTCAAACACAAAATGTTAAGTCAAAATATGGCAGACCCCAAAAATAACTGACCATAGTGATAAATAAAAACAGAAAAAACAATTAATAGTAAAATGAAAAATTGTCTAAGGAATATTGTATCACGTGATATAAAATACTTTGATAAATATAAAGAAATTGCAGAAAAAATACCTGTAATGAAAAATGAAAATTTAAGTGTAATTGACTTAGCAGATAAGTTAATACTTGTAATAATGGAAAGTCTGAATGAAATGTGTCCATATAAATATAAGAGATTATATGAAAAATGGGTAAAAATGAATGGTATGACATGGAAATAAAAAATTCGACAAAACTTAGGTATTTATTGTATAGGAAGGCTGTCTTAACTAATGAAAATGAAGACTGAAATAAGTTTAAAAGACAAAGAAATAAAACAGGTAGATTGATTCAATATAAAAAACTTACTTTTTATGATAATAAGATTAACGCAAATAAAAACAATAGTAATGAATTATGGAAATATCTTGAAAAATATAGTAAATGAAAAAGAATATAGATATGAGAGCATTTGTTTTGATACTGAAGAAATACAGGGTGAACGTCACAGTGATATTGTAAATTAATTCAACTTTTTTTAGGGATAGTGTATGTAAATTAATAACAAATATGCAAATGAGTAGTTCTCATTTAAAATTCAACGAACTAAAAAAAATTATATCATAAATAATTTAGAAATGTGGACAAATAGTACTTTTGATCATTTTGAAGAAATTGATACAAATAAAATGAAAAAAAATCATTAACTTGAAAGTAGGAAATAATAAGGAAAATAAAATGATTATTGATTAAAAAAAAAATCATATGATATTTTCGAAGAAAGCTTACTGAAATTAATAAGTAATTCAAGGAAAGAAGAAGTTGTTCCAGATCAATGGAAAATTGCTCCAATAGTACCCATTCTGAAAATTCCAAGAACTAACAAAGCATCTGAATTTAGACCAATCATCCCACTACCACTGTTTGAAAAATATTAGAAGTAGTAATCAAGGATGACATTTGTAACTATCTAGAAGTTAACAAAATACTAATTGATGAACAAGCAGACTTCCGTGATAATTATTCATGAGAAAGTGCCTTACAACAAGTAGTTGATAATTGGAAATTAATAATTAGTGAGAACAAATTAATAGGTGTTATATTCATAGATTTAAAAAGAGCTTTTGAAATTGTAGACAGGGAGCTTTCACTATTGAAACTAAACAAATATGGAATTAAGGGAAGTGTACACAAATGGTTTCAATCTTATTTACAGAATAGAAAACAAAAAGTTAAATTTAATAATGTAATATCTAATGAAATAGATATTGAAAATAGAATTCCACAAGGCTCAGTGTTAGGCGCTGTTTTATTTATTCTATATATCAATGATATTAAAAGCTCCCTAAATAAACTTTGTCAATTGAATTGCAAGGTACAGTTATTTGCTGATGACACAATAGTTTATGTAGAAGGAGAAAGTTCAAAAGATGTGGAAAACAAATTACAGCAGACTGTGGATGATATAGAAAAGTGGTTATACCTGAACCAGTTGATATTAAATATTGAAAAAACTTAATTTATGATCATACATAATGAGAGAAAAATTTTAAATAGAAATATAAAAATTGTAAATTATATTTGCAATGAGGATAATACTAAAATGTGATAGATATACTAACTGTAATTTGATGATTGAAATGTTACAATGTTTATCAGTTGAACAGAGAATAAATTTAAATGTAATTATGTTTATATATAAGCTAGAACACAATATTTTACCGAAATGTTTCAGGGAGAAAATTAAATGTTTCAGACATTCATGATATAAACACAAGGCAAAAAAATCAATTAAATATTCAGGTTAGAAGAACAGTATGTACCCAAAAAAGTATATTTATAAAGGATTACAAATTTACAAATACATTGCCAAAAAATAACAAAAAAGAAAAAATCCAAAAACCTTTAAAGGACTGGCATCAATTTTCTGTAAAACATACAATAGTTAACAAATTTGTGTTAAAAATAATGATAGTTGATGTACATGTATGTATTCTTTGTTTGTATTTGTGTTTGTATTATTTATGTATTGTTTGTATTACTGCTTCATCTGTGTAAATTTTTTGTATTAACAAAAAAACTACTGTATAACCAAAAAGGTTAATAATAAAACATCAATCAACCAATCAATCTTTTTCTCCTTCTCTTTCTCTCTCTCTCTCTTTCTGTTTCTCTCTCTTTCTTATTCTCTTTCTTTTTCTCTCTCTCTTTCTGTCTCTCTCTTTCTTATATTCTCTTTCTTTTTCTCTCTCTTTCTTTCTTTCTTTCTCTCTTTGTCTTTCTCTCTATCTCTCTTTGTTTCTCACTTTCTCTCTTCCTTTTTTTCTCTTTCTTCTTTCTTCACTCTTTCTCTCTTTTTTCTCTCTTTTTCTTCCTTCCTTTCTCTTTCTTTCATTTCCTTATTTTTTCTTTCTTTCTCGCTTTCTTTCTTTCTCTCTCTTTTTTTCTCTCGCTTTCTTTCCCTCTCGCTTTCTCTCTCTCTCTCTCTCTCGCTTTCTTGCTCTCTTTCTCTTATGCTTTCTCTTACTCTTTCTTGCTATCTTGCTCTCTCTTGTTCTATCAATTTCGCTCTCTCTCGCTCTCTCGCTCAATCTCGCTCTATCACGCTCTATCTCTCGCGCTCTCTCTAACTCACTCTCTCTCGCGCTCACTGTCTCCTTGTTCTCACTCTCTGGTGCTCTCGCACTCTCTTGCTCTCAATCCCTCTCTTGCTCTCACTCTCTCTATTCTCTGTTCTCGCTCTATCACTTGCTCTCACTCTATCTCTTGCTCTCACTCTATCTCTTGCTCTTTCTCTTGCTCTCTCTCTTGCTCTCACGCTCACTCTTTCTCTCACGCTCACTCTTTCTCTCACGCTCACTCTTTCTCTCACGCTCACTTTCTCTCACGCTCACTCTCTTGCCCTCAGTCTCTCTCTCTTGCTCTCACTCTCTCTTTCTCTATCTTGCTCTCACGCCCTCTCTTGCTCTCTTTTTTCTCTTTCTCACATCCCTCTCTCTTTTCCTCGTTCGCTCTCTTCTTTCGTTCTCTATCTTTTTTCTCGCTCTCTTGTTTTCGCGCTCTCTTTTTCTCGCTCTCCTTTATCTATCCCTTTCTCGCTCTCTTTTTCTCGCCCTCTGTCTCGCTCGCTCACTCTTTTCGTTCGCTCTCTTTCTCGTCCGCTTTCTTTGTCGATCGCTCTCTTCCTCGATCTCTTTGTTTCTTTTTCGCTCTCTTTCTTTCTCGCTCTTTCTTTCTTTTTCTTTCTTTCTCTCTATTTCTTTCTTTTTCTCTCTTTCTTTCTCTCTTTGTTCCTTTCTTTCTTTCTTTCTTTCTTTCTTTGTTTCTCTCGATTTCTTTCTTTCTTTCTCGCTTTCTTTCTTTCTCGCTTTCTCTCTCGCTTTCTCTCTCGCTTTCTCTCTCACTTTCTCTCTCTCTCGCTTTTCTCTCTCTTTCTTTCTCGCTTTCTCTCTTTTCCCCTCTTTCTCTCACCCGCTCTCTTTTTCTTTTTCTCTCTTTTCTCTCTCTTTTCCCTCTTCCTCTCTCTTTTTCCCTCTTCCTCTCTCTATTTTCTCTCTTCCTCTCTCTTTTCCCTCTTCCTCTCTCTTTGTCTCTCTTCCTCTCTCTCTCTTTCCCTCTTCCTCTCTCCCTTCTTCCTTTCTTTTTCCATCTCCCTCTCTCTCTTTCTCTCTCCCTCTCTCTTTTTCCTTCTTCCCCTCTCTGTCTATATGGCAAACATCTGAACGTTCTTAATGAAAGATCTCTCACAGCTTTCAATAGAAACAACATTTTTTGAATAGCGATACGTACTTTCAGAAAACGATCTCGTCTCCCAATTCAATAATGAATTGTAGAATTATTCTTTCCTAGATATTTTAATGTTATATCGAACGGAGAGAAGCATTCTGTAATCAGTTACTTCTTCATATAGCTGTTCTTCATCAACATCGGAACGTGGCGAAGTTTGTAAATTTTGTTTTGATAACTGCATGAAGCCATATTTTTCGTCAGTATCTTGTAAACAGGTCAGCCTTCCATTCATTTCACTATACAGATGATGAACCGTTGCCTTCATGCCTCTTTCAATTTCTTGTTTGTTAGAAAAACGTCCTCCGATGACTCTCCAGCCATTTTCACTTTCTCGCCCTTAAGAAGGTTCTTTGAAGAAGAGAAAGTTATGTAATCATGTGCCGGAAAAAACGAATTTTCGATAGAAATACTCTTATCGCTAGTACCTGGTAACGAAAATGTCGATAAATTTATTTGCTAAATATAAAAAAATCCTCTAACACGTGGTGTAGTCAGATTCCATGTTTGAATGATGGCCCTTGATACCGAAAAATTGATTGACGGAAAAACGTCTGTCTGTTCGTCTGTGGTCAATACTAGCATCTAAAACTTGAGTCGATTTTCTCCAAAACTGGTATTCCCCGTTCGATCTGAATGACCTCGAGACTTTGGGAGTTTCAAATGGATATTTTGATTTTTGAAATTACATGAAACGAATATTTACCTTTTTATTCGGCTACCCGAGCTTGATCCATACGGCGGTTTTGTGGCGTTGTGGTTATGAGTGTTGGCAAGTTAACTGTGAGGATCTGATTTCGGATCTTGGGGCGGAAAACGTTTTTGCTGTTTGAAAACACTTCTGCTGCTTTATGTAGTAGTATAAGATAGCAGAGCAGTGAGAAATAATGCGAGAAAATATGTGCTTTTCTAGAACTACTAGTTTCTTTCGTCTTGATCGTACTTCAATTAATACATTCCATTTTTGCCAGAGATTAAGTCCTTTTTGTGTGATTCAGTAACCAACACTTCCCTTTCATCATGAAAAGAGCAGCATCGTGAAAATATATTTCTGGATCCTCAAGTCATCTTTATATGCGATAAATTTAGAGTACTTCCTTCCTAAATCGTAGTCAAAACAGAGTAGTAAGCTAACATAGGAGTGCGTAGTTGTCGGGCATCACTTCTTGTTTCATTGGTCTCTTTTGAGTTATCAGTCACGTTTTGGAGAACTTCAATGACCTTCTTGAGGTAGTTGTTCACAGATTTCAAAGCTTCTACACTCCATCTGGTTAAAGATTCCAACATACGAATCACAGGAAAGGTATTTTTCAATTGTTCCCAGCGTGTTGTAGGTGCTGAAAATAACACATATAGAGCTTCAAGAGTGAGATCATTAATACTTCTTGCATTTCTGCGAGTCAGTCAACCAAGTTAAGGGAGTGATAAACACAATTGACAAATATGGTTAATTGTTTGTTTTTTCGCGTATTTCTTGCTGGATGCCAGTGTTCATTCCAGTCATCACAGCAGCGTTGTCATAGATTGTGACCATCTTGTAACTTCATTATATTTTTTTCCAAATCCTGGAAAATACTTTCAGCTTGGCTTTGAGCATTTTTCAAGCTTATTTGGACCAAACAAAGGAAAGATTTTCGAACACGGAGAGTGTTTTCTCAAAATGAAGATCCACGGTGTCCCTTCTCAGGAGCTGAATCAAACAAGACCTAAGTATTTTGCTATTCGGATACGATCAGGTAAACTTTGACAAGTGATAGATGCCATCAAATAAACACATTTAGTGCAGTTGGTAAATCATTTTGTCTTGCAAAAGGTGAAGTAGAAGATTTTTTTGTTATGTTTATATAGTTATTAGTAAGAAAACCTTACGTTTTCCACATTGAAATACTTTGAAAAAAAAATATGATAGCCGAAAAACAAACAAAAATTCGGGCATTTTGTTTTTGTTTTTACATAATAACTTTTGGAAAATAGTTATGAATATTTTTAAAGGCCATAAAATGCTCTACAAAATTGCTTTTTAAATTATTTTTCGCAAGCAAATAGTAACAGAGCTATGAGATTTTACAATTTCATCAAATTTTCCTTTTTATTCTGAAGTTGTCCCAAATTACGTATGGTCACTAATGTAGAATATTTGAATTCCTAAGGTCATTATAGATAAAAAGCGATTACATTCGAATGTTTTCAATACTTACTATGGTTAAAAGCCCTCGCGTTCTTACTCGCGTTTGATAGTTCTGGTAGGAATGACAATAGGCTCTTACGTTCTAGCAACTACCTCGATTTACTTACATCAGAAGCATTTCAATAAAATAAAATGACATAATAATAATAATAATAATAATAATAATAATAATAATAATAATAATAATAATAATAATAATAATAAGCCGTCCCCGTAGCGCTGACAGTTGCGGCAGTCATCTGCGCCGAGAAGGCTGCAGATTCGAGTCTTGCCTAGGCATGGTCATATTTGTGACTGTCCCTTCACCCCTCATCGGCGTAACAACCTTGTCTTACTAATTGATATCCATAAAAAGCTGATCCCCATAATGACACACGTTAATCTCTCCGGGATGAAAATGACTAGACCTCGGAAGAAAAACGTGTAGCGTGGTCATATGGACCGATACGCAAATAATAACAAAATAATAATGATAATAATAATAATAATAATAATAATAATAATAATAATAATAATAATAATGATGATAATGATAATCTCTCTTCTATGATCACGTTCGTGCAACATGTGCTTACTACCTGGAGAACGAAGATTCTCTTGAAAAAACCAACGGAAACCACAGAGACTGATGTCATCCCAATAAAATGCGGAATATTTTAAGGTGATTTAGTAAGTCCACTATGGTTTATATTGTGCATGAATCTCTTGTTCAATCTGTTAAATGCTTCGGATTTACGATACGCCTACGGAATCCGTATGCCTATGGAATACGGATTTACGATCAACTCAGGAATGAAAGTATTATTTCACAGTTACCATCTGGCTTATACGGACGATGTAAAGCTGTATGCGTCAGCTAAAACACAGATCACACATCTCCTGAAGACTGTGAAATGATTTTCGAACGCCATAAGGATGCAATTTGGACTGTACAAATGCCGAGCAGTGAGTTTGATTAAAGGAAAGCTACAAAATACTGCATATGTCCTTGAGACGGAAGAATATGCGGGAAGGAAGCTGAAGAAACATACCTATATCTGTGAATTGCACAACCTAGGCGTATTGTGCACACTAGAATAAAGAACTAACCATCGAATTCGGCTGGAGAGCGAGAAGAATTTTAAAAACTGGACTTAATGGGGGAAACACTTCCAAAGTTATTAACATTTATGCTGGATCCATATTCACCCACTCAACGGGAATTGTGTCATGGAGTATCACAGACATAGATAATATTCCACCAAAGTGAAGGGAACTACTATCAAAACCCCTTAAACATCACCCTAGAGTCTCAGTTGAATGTGTGACCCTCCCACGACGCCTTGGCAGTAAAGGCTTCACTGACATTATCACCATGACCTGCAAGCAGGTTGAGAGCCTCAGAAAATTCTCCCACGCGATATCTTCCGCTACGCGCTGGAGTTTGTGCAGTGGATGAACGCCGTTAACATTATGCAAGTCAGACGTAAACCTTATGGCACTCAGTATCCAGGAAAAAATTGATGAGTGGATGGAAAAAACCTATTCATGGAAGACATCCAAACGAGATCAGCCCTGCACATGTCGATACAGTGTCGTCGACCTACTGGTTGATCTCAGGGCAGATTTTCCCTGAAACTGAAGGATTCATCATTGTCATACAAGATTAAGTAATTCCAACACGCAACTACAGATAATACATTCTGAAACCCCCAAGTGTGAACGATGACCTCCGCCAATACGGTTGTGGACAAATATAAATCAATACAGTACATTACATCAGGCTGCACATATATAGCTGGATCGGAGCACAGGAACAGGCATGATCCAGTAGCGAAAAAATCCTTAAAGAATAAATCCAGAAGTACCACTTAATATCTAAACCACGAGTTCCGCACTATGTGCATAACACGGAGAGTGTTTTGGGGAATCTCACTGATTGTCTGTACTGGGACAGAAGGATTCCGACAGACCACAGTAATCTGTAATCGACCTGATATTGTTATACTCAATAAATAAAATAGGCAAGTCGATATTATCGATGTCTCAATCTCTAACACTTCCATTCTTCAGATGAAATACACAGAAACGAAGTATAAGTATGTGGATCTCTCAGAGTCTATCATCTAACAATGGAATGCTGGCAAAGTGAGAATCATTATAATACCAAGTACTGGAGCCATCCCGAAGACCATTCATCAAAGTCTCAAGAAATTAGATTTTTCAGAAAAACCCACGGAAGCTTATGCAGAAGGTTACTGCCATCTAAACGGCTAGAATCGCCAGATAATTTGTTTAACATTATACAAGAGGTTAACTCTTGTTATATCTTTGAAAATTAATGATCGTCTAAAAAAATCAAAGCTATTACCTCCCGAGCAAATTGCGGGTCGAAGAGGAACTAAGGACTGCAAAGAATTATTGATTATAGTGTGGTTACACAAGAAGTCCGCGAACGCCTACATGATATATCCGCGAGATGATGCAACCCCTTCCTCCTGAACGTCAAACGCACATTCCGTACTGTGGCAGGAGATGACCACTGATAACAGAGGGGAAGAGGAGGAGGAGATAATCCTCCGACAAGGCCTCCATATTGTAAACGAGTCCGGGCACAAAGATACGTTTGTGCGTCTCCTAGGGGGACGGGAAGTGTGTTCGAACATTGATATTACCCTTGTAAATGATACTGCGATCTCCCGGGAAACCGGGTGGCGCGTAGCGGATGGCGTAGTCCTCAGCAACCACGGGCGATTTTCCTAACATTACATCTCGAGCCCCTACATGACGGGACCATTCCAGATTTAGAGTATTCGGAAATACAAGTAAAATTTCGGGTGAGGAATGCCCGCTGGGGCCTATTCACCGGAAGGCTGGAGCGGCAGATGGAAACAGCATGGCAATACTGGGACAATGTGGACATAGAGGAGCGGATCCGCCTATTGACAGATGCCATGTTCCAGGCCGCACTCGGCCCACACGGGCTACCTAAAAGGCCCGAAACCCTACATTGGTGGCGGGCGGAGCTCACAGACCTGGTGCGGCAGAAAAGGCGAGCAAGGAAGAAGTACCAGCTTCGTTTTAGGAGAGGAGCCTATGATACGTAATCCAAACTAAAATATTTCTATATGGCACGAAACCACCTACTCAGAGACATCAACGAATGCAAAATGCACTCATGAACGCAGTCTTAACGGCACGGAACCCCTGGGGCATCCCCTATATGATCGCCGCTAATAAACGCCGGATCCCAGAGGTTTTGTCTCCCATAAGAGTGGACAACGGCCACACTACAACTTGGCGAGAAGCAGCACAGGTTCTGTTGGAGTCTCTGCCGCCATAGGACTGTGCAGAGGACGAAGACGTGGAGGGACTAATCCATCTGCACTCCCGCATGGAAGAAGGGCCACCCTGGAGACTGGAGCGGGCGGCTTCGACTACGAGGATCTGGAGACTAAAGGGGAAACAGGCTCCCGGCGTGGATATGATCCAATCGGAAATGATTAAGAAGGCACTGCCGCTCATTCGCGGCGAATTATTAGAGATTTGTAATCAATGCCTGTATTCGGGCTGTTTTCCGAGGGCATGGAAAATCGCCCGCGTGGCGCTGCTGAAGAAAACCAATATCAGAGATCCTAATGAGGTGAAAATCGACCAATCAACCTGCTTCCCATCCTTGGGAAGCTGTTAGATTAGCTACGGCTAGCCCGCCTAGCAAAAAGTATAAACAGAAGGTGACCTTTCACCCAATCAATTTGGGTTTCGGTCCAATCAGTCCACTGAAGATGCAATGAATACTCTTGTCGGAATTTTAAAAAATGCGCAACACAGGTACACGGCAGCAATCTTCCTTCACATAGGTGGGGCATTTGACAATGCGAGGTGGCGATACATTTTTGACCAGTTTCGCGAATGACAAGTCGACATAGAAACACAACTTTTCGATTTCAGTGTATGAAAGCTACATCGTGCACGAGCGTCACGCCTTATTTGTATTCCGCATCACAATACCACTGCGTTTAGAGAATGGTCGCGAGCTGCTACCGATCTACTGAGCGTCAGTGTATGAAAGCTACATCGTGCACGAGCGTCACGCCTTATTTGTATTCCGCATCACAATACCACTGCGTTTAGAGAATGGTCGCGAGCTGCTACCGATCTACTGAGCGTCAGTGTATGAAAGCTACATCGTGCACGAGCGTCACGCCTTATTTGTATTCCGCATCACAATACCACTGCGTTTAGAGAATGGTCGCGAGCTGCTACCGATCTACTGAGCGTCAGTGTATGAAAGCTACATCGTGCACGAGCGTCACGCCTTATTTGTATTCCGCATCACAATACCACTGCGTTTAGAGAATGGTCGCGAGCTGCTACCGATCTACTGAGCGCCTGTTACGCGATAATGAGAATGTGTTCCTACCGAGCACGTGCCTCTATGCATCGGAGCGGCGCTGGTACCGCGCAACCCGGGCAACACCAGTAACAGCCCGCCAACTTGCAATCCTCCCGAAGTGAGGTAACGTCAGATTAATTTTCATGGGAGTGTTCATCCATATCCATGAACGGAGTAATATTCCCAGACAGAAAATTAAATAGATAAGTATCAATCTTTCAATTCTAATAACTATTTCCTTCCTTTTTAAATAAATGTGTCCCCGTCACTTTGACGGGTTACAATGAAGTTACAATTCTAGTCTACTATGTCTCGTAGATGGTAAAGAAACTGCATCCCTTCTACCTAATGTAGCCTACCCTTGAGGTTCTCAACGCAACGCAACGGCGCCGGAGCGGGATTTCAGGTTTGTATACGCTTGGCGCCCACTGATTAAAAATTTGGCGTTTGAGGCCTGCAATCCATTACGTAGTCAGTGGAGCGCCGTCAGTGTGTATCCCCCTCCCGTTTGATGATCAGTCACCGGATCATTTCAATTTATAAAAGTTCACTCATAGTTCACTTAGATATATGATCATATGAGTACATGGGTGACATATGATGTATCCAAGTGAACTATGTGTGGCCATGCTGAGGTAAGCTTTTATTGTTCATCACATGAATAACGTTTACATAGAGGTGAGTCACCTAACTTTAGCACCTGCAATTTTTGAATGGTTGAAGTTTTTGCAATGTAGTTTTTATGGAAGCGCATGAGGGAATGGGGCTAGGGTTTCGTTAGTTTCGTTATTCCCAATTTATCACTTGTAGTTTACGGGATACTGAGGTAACTTTGTTTTGAGAATATAATATAAGAAAACAAATGTACATCTGTTTTATTGGCCCATGCGTATCTTCATCCATCACAGACACGTATTAATATTAAAATTATCCTTGAAATTCGCACTACACATATTTGCACATAAACGATCAATTTCTAAGATATGCCATTTCATGGCTCAAATTGGCACAAATACGCAAAATTCCACTTCAAAATAAGCATTAGAGGCACCCATTTAGAAAGAAAAGCAAATCCCTTGCTTCTAGGATTAAACACAACAGCTGTCCGGGGCAGTGTCCATAAGGGCTGGGCTGGTTCTTCCCAGAGTCGTCGGAGGCGTGAACGGTCTGTCGCCATCTGGAGTTCCATTTCGGCTGCAGTGTGTGTCACTGGCCGGGGGTGTTTCTGGGCGGGCAGGTGTGGCGACTCCAGAAGTAGTCGGCGGCGGCGGGCACGGTCTGTCGCCGCCTGCACTGCTTTTTGGGGTGCAGCGTGCGTTGTTGCCTGGAGGTGTTTCCAGGCTGGCAGGTGTCCTCGGCGATGCGCTCGGTCTGTTCCTCCGCCTCTTTCTCTGCGATAAGCCGGGACTGTCGCGGCGAGGAGTTGTTCGCCGAGTGCCGCGTCCTGCTGTTTGCGGTGAGCTGTGAGTGTCGCGGCGAGGAGTTGTTCGCCGAGCGCCGCGTCCTGCCGTTTGCGGTGAGCTGTGAGTGTCGCGGCGAGGAGTTGTTCGCCGAGCGCCGCGTCCTGCCGTTTGCGGTGAGCTGTGAGTGTCGCGGCGAGGAGTTGTTCGCCGAGCGCCGCGTCCTGCCGTTTGCGGTGAGCTGTGAGCGTCGCGACGAGGCGTCCTGCCCGATGCGCCGGCTCTGGCGCTGCCAGGAGAGGCGTGCGGCGAGGGGCGCGTCTGGCCGCGCCGGCAGCTGCGCAGCGCCCGACAGCCGCGCAGCGCCTGGCAGTGTAGGGCGAGGCCGTCCTTGCGCGCGAACTGCTGGCCGCAGCGCGGGCACGCGTGCGGGCGCTCGCCCGTGTGCACGCGCTGGTGGCGGCTGAGCGCGAAGGCGCGGGCGAACGCCGCGCGGCAGCCGGGCACGGGACACGCCCATGGCCGCTCGCCGCTGTGCACCATCGCGTGGATGGGCAGGTACTCGCGTCGCCGCAGCACCAGGCCGCACTGCCCGCACGTGCGCTTCGCCACCTGCCACAAAGCGTTTAGATCGTGAGAGCGTAGGCTTCCGCGGCCGGAATTGGAACTTACTTGGTTATCCGGGAGACGCCCCGTCCAGTGCACAGGTACCTTGGCACCTGTGCTCTGGACGCGGCGTCTCCCGGATAGCAAAGTAAGTTCGTTTGGATCGTATAATACACTACCGCTACAGATTAAAACTAGAGGTGCTGAGACAGCACGGACTTTCTCACCCGGATTTTAAAGCAAAATTACGCGAAAAGTATTTAAATTTTGGAAAAATTGTACACGAATTTCTTTCAAAAATATCATTAAGAAACATATATTATTAAGGGGAAAGCCTCTATCTTCATCATTGTAATTGTAGAAAGACACCGAAACAAATTTGAAATTTTGCAATTTTCTAGTAATCAAAGTTTTCAACGAACATGAGATCTGCACCGTTCTCTTAAACGCTCTTAACACTATCCAACAACAAATTTTAATCAGAAACGATAACCTCTAATTATCAACTACATTTAACCACGTTTTCCTTACCAGGGCTCAGTAATAAGAGTTCCTCTGCCGAAAATTCGCCGTAAATAGAAAATTCATTATGTAAATAGTTAATACAGTATACCCATAGATATAAACAATGCATTTAAATATGTATTTAATGTAACACAATTAGTCGAGAAGTATAAATAAATCAAATCTAACACCACAAGCCAGCCAAGCACACACACAGGCCGTGCAGTGCTTCTTTTACCCGTAATAAAGCATTTCTTCGAAAAAATTTGGAAGTCCTCGCCAATTTGAAATTATCCAATAAATATTTTACTGACAATGCGAAGATTCGGAGGCTGATGATTCACTCTCTGACGCACGATTTACACAGTCCTTTTCACTTTCTCACTAGTGCTTGCGCCGTAGAATGTTATGTAATGTTGCCGGATAAAACGGGGAAGTTTCCGGAGAGAAACTCTTAACGCCGGTCGCTGGTAATGAAAATGGGCATAAATCCAGTTCTTAAATCTAGAGAAAAAATACACTAACACGTGGTGTAGCCTGAATTCATGTTTTGTGGGTCCCTGATACCGAAAGGTCGATTGTCGGCAAAAATCTGTCCGTCTGTCTGGGAACAACGTTAGCAGCTAAACCGTTCAGCCGATTTTCCCCCAAATCGATATTCCACAATCGATCTGGCGGATGTTACAACCCCTTGAATTTAAAACTGATATTTTAATTTTGGGGGATACTTTACATGAAGCCTCTGGACCATTTTCAAATTTTTTAAAACCTTGCTCCGTTTTCGATCACATTTTTTTGTTAGATAGTGTGAAGGACGTTTAAAAGAATGGTGCAGATCTAATTTTCGTTGAAATATATGATTTTTTGCAAAAGCTGTACATGATTTTTTGTACGAAGCTGGAAGTAGGTTGCAACCCGGAGTTGACATTATAATAGAATAGAATATTTATTTTGCTACTTAGGAATACATAGAATACTTCCGGTGGTAGCGTTTTCTAAGGAATTACTAAAAATACACAAAACAAATATCAAACAACATTAAAATATTTACATATTACCAAATACAATTTTACAAAATTAATCTATTAACCATATTTACTTAGTCTAATTTTAAAATATTTGACATTCTGAGGGAAAGTCTCCAGCACTGCTGCAGGTAATTTCTTCAAATTTTGTATCGTTCGGCCCATACAGATTACACGTATAGGCACAATCAAGTTGCAAATATTATTCACCAGAAACTGGCATCAACACCACACAAATGAGAATTTTCCTACATCTGTTCTCTGTTTTCTTTGCCGAATTTTGAAACCATGATCCTTCCGCGCGACGTAAGTTGATTTTGATAGTCTTGCCTGTACTTCACCCCATGGACGATCCCCTCTTATTGATTTAAATAATGCACAAAGACGCGATTTCTCTCTGCGTTTTTCCAAAGGTTCCCACGACGCAAATTCAGAATTTGTACGACCCATACCATCTTTAGTCGTGAACTAGAATAATAATAATAATAATAATAATAATAATAATAATAATAATAATAATAATAATAATAATAAGGCTAAAATACGGTAATCTGTTTGGCGAAACAGAAGGGTTCATGGTCGCCATACAGGATCAAGTGATCAACACTAAAATTTACAGGAAGCATATCCTCAAACAAACAATAGATGACAAATGTAGAAATGCCATACAACAGTTGAGAGCATACAGCACATCACATCAGGATGCAAATTAATGGCCCATACAGATTACACCTATAGGCACAATCAAGTTGCAAATATTATTCACCAGAAACTGGCAGTGAAATCCAACCTACAAGAAATGACCTGCCCATATTACAAATATGTTCCCTATACTGTACTTGAAAATTCAAACTTTAAGTTGTACTATGACAGAGAAATTATTACAGATAAAACTATTCACCATAACAGACCAGACAGAACTTTTGTAGACACATGGCAAAAGATTGGCTTGCTGATTGACATAACTGTTCCACAAACCGCTAATCTTCAAACAGCACATGCAGAAAAAATAACTAAGTATACAGAACTAGCAGCTGAAGTCAAGGCACTATGGCATCTCCAAAACGGTCATATTGTTCCTCTGGTCATTTCGTGCACAGGAGTTATACCAAATAACATCCATAAAAATCTGGAACTTATGCAAATACCAAAATATACCTATAAAATTATGCAAAAATCGATCATCTTAAACACATGCAGGATCGTTCGAAAATTCCTAAATTGCGACGAAACATGAATTGACCTGTGTCTTGGTTATTAACCTGACACAAAGTCAAATAAAAATCCGTTGAATACCGAGAAAAATAATGTAAAATAATAATAATAATAATAATAATAATAATAATAATAATAATAATAATAATAATAATAATAATAATAATAATAATAATAATAATAATAAACAGTAAGCAGTAAGTGAGGAGGAGAAGCGTGCAGTACGTACGTCGGCGGCGTCGGGCTCGTCCGCCTCCTGGGCGTCGCCCGGCTGCTGGCAGCGTGGGGGCGGAGGCGTGAAACTGCTCCTTGGGGCGGCTAGGCTGTCCGTCGCCCTCGCCCTTGCCCTCGCCCTCGCTCTCGCCCTCCCACTAGGAGCGGCACCGCTGCAACGCAGCAATGCTACTTACCCTCTCTGACAGCTTCGGAAATAGTTCAAGGAAATGACGCTATGTAATGTTTCGGAATGGTCTCGAGTTGAAATGTCAGCTCACGACTACGATTTTCATGCACGTCTCGTATGGCTATTGTTTTACCACTACACACAATACCCGATGCTCACTGGAACCGATCTGGTGATACATTACAACAAAAACGAAGGTAAATTTTTTCTTTGAAAAATTGACATAACTTTTGAAAAATAATCATTTAATATCTATGATTATTTTTCGAGAGAAGGAAATACTCATGCTTTTAACGCCATTGGCATGTTTATCAAATTTTAGAGAAATAAACTTCACTGCGAGCTTTTGAATTCACGATTTAAATTCGAAAACTTGAGTTTTGTTTTTCAGCCCATGGGTACTGAGGCGTGAACTAATTTTTCACCTGACTTATAAATAACCCACTTTCGTCTTTGAAAGGAATATCTTTCAATCAGTTTGAATTAAAAACATTTATTTTGTTGTTAATATTTCGACTTTCCACTGAAGTTTCCTTTCGCTTGCTTCCCGGCCCTTTAAGTGATTCTGAGTGGTCGTGGACGTTGGGGCAAGAACGGGAATACGACTGCCCGAGTAGGAAACCCGTGCACCCGGGGTATAGAGCGTGATTTTCACATTTGCCAGGCGAAGTTTTGTGGCACAACATTCAATCTGAAATCGAAAATGCTGAAACCTGTCGATAAGCAGAATGAAAATTAATTTTGTTTCAATTGACCGAAACATTAGTAGTACATGAAATTAAATTAAATTCGATTGATTGATTTTCTTGTGTTTCCGGGCGCGTCAACTGCTTTGGTCATTATTCCCGTTAGTGTAGGGCATGTTTTTTCTCGGGAGATGGCGGTGATTTTTCTCCGCTGGATGGCGAGATCCGGCGCCGACCTACCGTCGGCTAGTGGGCTTTCCCCCTAACCAGAACTCTCCCACCAGCGGGGCACCACCCCAGCCGGGACAGGCTCTAAGCTCCCGACCGGTCTCCCGGAATATGTGGGTGTGTAGTGCATGTTAGTGTAAGTGTGTGTGTAAGGGGAGAGGATAGGACAAGGTAGAGGAAGGACAGATCGCGCGCGGTCCGTGGCCCGTTTTTTAGGGTACTGCTCCGGCATTCGCCTGGTGTTGATCAGAGAAACCACGGAAAACTACCGATCAGAGCAGCCGGCTGCTAGAATTCTCCTCCAGACATCGACTGAATTCGACCTAGCTGAAAAGCTAGTGTCGAAAATCCTGCCGCCGTCAGGACTCGAACCTAGGACTTCCCGGTCAGAGGCGCTGCAGTGACATCAGTTGATGCTCTGAGCTACCGCTCCCGGTAAATTAAATTTGATTTTTACTGTAATTATTTATAACTAGATAGTATTGTTGAAATATTTCCTGTGGTTAGATCGAATTTAGCCGGTGCCTTGAGGAAAATTCTAGCGGCTAGCTTCTCTGATCGGTGATTTTCCGAAGTTTCCCCGATCAATATCTGGCAAATGTCGGAGCAGTACGGTAACAAACGGGCCACGGATCGCGCATGATCTTTTTCTCCTTCTTCCTTGCCCTGATCTCTCATCTTACACACACTTGCATTGATAGTACCATACATTTCGGAAGACAAGTCGGAAGCTTAGTTTGAATCGGCTGGACGGTGCCCAGGGATATAGTTGGAGGGGGAATTTCCTCACTAGCTGGGGTATAGGTCGGCGCCGGATCTCCCTACTGTGTAAGAAAGGAATCACCGGGCCATCTCTCGAGATAAAACATTCACTACACTACCGGGACTAATGGCCATAGAAATTGACGTTCCCGGAAACATTAATGAATCAATCACTCAATCGTATAGAAAATCATCTTTGGATATTTTTAATTTTTTTAACTTAAATTTCAAAATATTACGTTAACAACAGAATAAATAGGACAATTTGAATTCACGTGGAAAATATATTGAGACGGGCTTAGATATTTAAAGTTATTTTGTTAAAAAATTAATAAAAGTATGTCGTCGAATTTAGTCAAGAAAATCAATGAATTCCGAGTAAATATGAGCGAGAAAGTGACGTTGGGATTTAGAAACCGTGAAGAGTTAAGTAGAATTTATTTTATAGAGAATTTAAAATAATTTTAAAATATTTTAAATAAATAAAGATGTACTGAGAAGGCATTATTGACGTAGACGAAAGAACTCAGTAGAAGTATGAGTTGTGGAAGTATGCGAAGTGATTCAGTAGAAGAAGGACAGAATAGCATCGGAAAAGCGAATGAAACAGTGTAAACAAGACGCAAGCGAGGTAAGATGAGCTTCGGAAAGAAAAATATTGATGAGAAGGATCCGAAGCTGGACAGGCAGCGAATATGTAAACAGAATTTATTTTTTTGTTAAAGTTTTATGTTAGACGATTTGTGTCTCGGTAAGCGGCGGAAAAAGCTCGCGGGTGTAATGAAAATTTTAATGAGTTAAAGTAAATGGAGAAAAAGCGTGAAAATTCTAATTAGTGGAGGTATAAATATCGGGCAATAATAACGACGAGTAATATCCGTCAATGTCGTGGAACTGGAAGGGTGGATGTCCAGAATGGAATTTTGGACGATGGGAACTTGCACACTTGGCGATGCGTTCATCGCCAAGTGTGCTGATTTCCGAGGAAAGAGAAATTTTAAAAATAAGAATTTTTAAAGGCATTAAAAAGTATAAATGATCAGTCTAAGAATATTCAATTAGAAATAATTTAATTTGAAGTTCAAAAATGAGCAGACGTAATGCAATGATGGCCATCATAATTAGAAAAAAATAAGATAAATAAATTATATAAAAAAATTATATAAAAAAATTATATCTAAAGATACATAAGTTATTTGATTGTATAATATCAATAATATTAAATGTCACGAATCTATAAGGGACAGATTGATTAATCTAAGGACAATCGTACTTCATACGCTGCTGTAATTTCAGTATAAAGATTTACGGTTATTATTCAGAATGTGCGTGTTCAAAAAACACCAAATCCAATTCTCCCTTAATCATAAAAATAATAAATTGAAACTAAATAAAAAAGTAATTAGAAAGATAAATTAAATTAGTAAAATTAATAAGGGGGAAAAGGGAATATCTCAATGTGAAATTTAACAATATAACTAAATATGAGAAATATCACTCACTTGGAGCCCTGGGCTTCGTTCGTAGCACTCAGAGCTGCTATTTCTGTTCCATCGGCGTGTGCCGTTCCTCGCCTCTTCTCTGAGAATGTGACGGCTTTCGGAGATCTGGTGCCTTTCTGCCTCCGGCGCCGCTTCGGTGCTGCCCCCAGTCCATCCCCTCCGTCCAAAGATCTATTGTTATTATTCAGAAAGTGCGTGTTAAGAAAGCACCAAATCCAATTTTTCCTTAATCATAAAAATTATTACAAGCCGTGAACTCGTTCGAGCGGTTTATTTGCAGGCTCACGAAGAAGAATACAAGGTATTCAGACCCTGAGAAGTAAGTAAAGTAGCGCCATATAATAAAAACCTTGGCTAGCCAAAATTCAAATTAAACAAAGAAGTAATTAGAAAGAGATAGAAATTTAATTAGTAAAATTAATTACGGGGAAAAGGGTATATCTCAATGTGAAATTTAACAATATAACTAAATATGAGAAATATCACTCACTTGGAGCCCTGAGCTTCGTTCGTAGCACTCGGAGCTGCTATATCTGAGAATGTGACGGCTTTCGGAGATCTGGCACTTTTCTGCCTCCGGCGCCGCTTCTGTGCTGCCCCCAGTCCGTCCCCTCCGTCGTCCAAAGATCTATTGTTATTATTTAGAAAGTGCGTGTTAAAAAAACACCAAATCCAATTTTTCCTTAATCATTAAAATTATTACCAGCCGTGAAATCGTTCGAGCTCTTATTTGCAGGCTCACGAAGAAGAATACAAGGTATTCCGACTCCGAGAAGTAGGTAAAGTCGCGCCATACAATAAAAACCTGAGCTAGCCAAAATTGAAACTAAATAAAGAAGTAATTAGAGAGAGATAGAAATTAAATTAGTAAAATTAATTAGGGGGAAAAGGGAATATCTCAATGTGAAATTTAACAATATAACTAAATATGAGAAATATCACTCACTTGGAGCCCTGGGTTTCGTTCGTAGCACTCGGAGCGCTCGGAGCTGTTCCATCAGCGTCTGCCGTTCCTCGCCTCTTCTCTGACAGTGTGACTGCTTTCGCAGATCTGGCGCCTCTCTGCCTCCGGCGCCGCTTCGGTGGTGTCTCCGCTCCGTTCCCTCCGTCGTCCACCATTTCCACGCGAGCAGGCTGAGGGGGCGTTTCCGAGGGGGCTGTGTTGTCCGTCGGAAGGACCTCCTCCCGCTGACTGCTTTGCGGCGTAGATCTGGCGATGCTCCGCCACCAGCGTGGCTCCGGTGCAGTCCCCACGTTCCCTCCGTCCTCCACCGCCTCTACGCGAGCAGGCTGAAGGGGCGTTAGTGTGGGGGCTGTGTTCTCCGCCGGTATGTCCTCTTTGCGCTGACCGCTTTTCGCCGTAGATCTGGCGATGCTCCGCCACCAG
>BLKR01006403.1:0-58124 GCA_011170035.1 Teleogryllus occipitalis
ATTCCTTTTGTAATTGGAATTTCCAATTTCCATTCCAATTACAGAAGGAATATTGACAGGAGGATTTAGGAATTTCTTCTTACTTCCAAGGGACTGATCTGTTTTTCTTTCTGTTTTCCTAAAAAATAGTTTTTCCATTATTAACATTTGATTCTTTTCCATTATGTTTTCTCTCAAAGTTTCCCGAAAAGATGTTCGGAGCACAGCAATAAATTCACAAACGTAACAGTTATTTTAAAAACACGTTTCAAATTTTTACTTCCCCAAACCGTGATAAAAGAAAGTAAGTTTAAAATGCCTAGATCCCAGATTATTCTCTTTTGTGCAATTTGAAGTAACACCTAGAGGAACAGTGAAATCCTAATGTGTGCATTAATAAAAGAATTTTCCAGACATTGCTTCACTTTCTTCATAATCTTACAACAAACTACAAATATCTCCACGTTTTCCAACTAAAACTTAATTTTAACACTAGGATCATTTAAGGAAGAAAATATTCAATTTCTGGCTATGCTTCATGTTGAAGTGACGTTTAACAAGGAAATAAAAAGAAGAGATTCCTTTTTCCCAAAATACTACGGGCGTTCATAATATTATAAAAAGAATCTCAAGTTTCACACCATTCATTACAACTCTACATTGTTTCTTCACTTTTTCAACGCTCGACCGCCACCAAAATACAGAAGTTGTACCTCTGAGTTCGTAATAGCGTAAGACAAATGGAAAGAAAGTTTAATCCGTAAGTGTAGCAGACGCCTCCGCGAACGCGAGCTTTGAAAGAGATTGGATCTCGGACACAGAAAGAGAGAGCGAAGAGGGAAGCAAAACAAAGAAGTGGCGAACGCAGGTGGAGAGGGGGCGGGTGAGGAGAAGGCGCGAGAAAGTCTGGAACCAGGCAATAAAGTTCCGGGCAGCAATTGCGTTCATCCATTTTGTGGGACAAAAAGAAGGAGCGTGCCGCTACAGCCCAACGGGTGTGAAGCTCGGGCCAAGGACGGACCGCAGATGACACAGGCAGGTCGCAAGGGCGTGATTTGCGCTAGTTTGCTCCGCTCGGGGAAGTGTTGCGAAGGGGGTTAGAGGCGATTGCGCAATAGCGTGACAAAGAGTGGAAACAATGCTTTCTGAAACTTTAAGGCATGCGACATTCCAAAACAGACATGATTTTACAATGCGAGTCTGCGAACGCCTAGGGAAAATGAGATAAAGAATATAATGTAGAGACATACTTTAGAATTTCAGAAATATTTTGTGGTGTAGAATGTCTTGAAAAGTCTTGTTCTTATCGTAAACTGTCTTGAAAAGTTTTGAACTATGTATTTCCATTTAGAAAGAAAGTAGAATTATATCAGGTGTTTATAGAATATTACACTCCTTAAAGAGGAAATTACTGTACTCCTCGTATTTACTTCACAAGTCTTCTTTCCCTGTATGTTTATGTTTTGGAATTGCGTGAACGTTTTTCTTTAACATGAATATGTCGAAATAATATATTTAAAATAAAGAAAAACTTAATACAGTAGTACTATTAAACCAAAAGAAGTTTATATGTGTTTCGTCCACCCGTAAGAGAGACTTTCGCAGTACATTACGATTCTCAAATTGGAGTAACTTTGTGTCGGTTTTCATTGTATTGAATTTCAAACAAGCAGATAAAGTTTACATCACAAATACACAATATCACCTACGTATTACCTTACGTTTAATTACGTATTACGTTGCGTGGTATCTTCTAAGCAGATCCAATAATTTATTTATTTGTTTATTTTGTGTTCGAGATGTTTCCGAATAGATAATTTAATAGTGTTTCACATACATATTTTCGATCCACGCTTCTTTTGAAGCGCATACCCTCATCGCAAAGCTACGAGATATTTTGAGTCTTGTGAATCATTCATTGTCGCTTCAAGAAGCGATCCCCTCCTTTCTCCCTCCCAGATGTCTGTCTCTGTTAATAATATCCGAACAATTTGTCTGGCAGAAAGCGAAATCTCGTTTGGTAACCAGAGGAATTTTGCTGGGCATTTGCCAAGATACATGTCACAATCATGACATGGCTGAGGATTTTACATTCCTCAATGGTTGGTTGGTTGGTTGGTTGGCTGGTTCGTTGCTAGTGATTCCGGGCGCGTCAACTACGAAGGTCATTAGTTCTGTAAGTGTAGTGCATTTTCCCCCCAACCTTGCATCTCCCACAAACGGGGCCCGTCTCAGGCGGGACAAGCTCTAAGTTCCTGACAGGTCTTCCGACATGTGTGATAGGTAGTGCATGTTAGTGTGTGTAAGTAAGAGGTGAGTATAGGACAAGGTAGAGGAAGGAAAGATCGCGCGCGGTCCGTGGCCTGTTTGTTAGGGTAATTCTCCGGCATTCGCCTGTGTTGATTGGAGATTTCATCAGAGCAGCTGGCCGCTAGAATTCTCCTCCAGACAGCGACTGAATTGGACCCAGCTGACAAGCTAGCGTTGAAAATCTTGGCACTGTCGAGACTCGAACCTAGGACCTCAGAGGCCCGGCAGTGACATGAGTTGGTGCATTCAGCCACCTCTCCCGGTTTTACCCTTCGAAACTCCAGTACCCACAGCCGGGTTTGAATATGCTAATTTGGATTTTGGAACTCTCAGTACTTGCCGCTCTATCCCCAAGGGCGCTAGACAAGCTCTAACAAACTAATAATTGGGGACCGTATTTCTATGACTGCATATTTTTTGCCCGTTGCTTCAGTGCACAGCTAAGTGAAATTTCTTGACATTTGGTTAGAATATGATGCTATATACGTAATGTTTGTGCATATTTGGCTGATTTTTTCAGTTGGTGCATATCCGTGTAATTATATGCGCATATTTTGCATATTTCGGTAAAATAGAGACTTATCTTTAAAACGTTTCATATTTTCATAGAATCTATTTATTTGTGAGCATTCATTGATTATAAAAATGTTATAAGTTTGCGTTTTTTTATAGATGATAAAATACTTGTGCAAATGTAGGATATTTCTTGATATCACATTTTTTAAATCAGGCAAAAAATGAAAGAAGACGCACAATATACTTCACTAAGGTGAATATTTACTTCAATTATTTTTCCGGGAAGTAAGTTAGATTATATTATGTTTGCACCAAAATATCTCTTTTCATTCTTAGCCTGCTTTTCCAGAATTTTATCAAGAAAGTTTTATAAATAAAATGAAATGTTGTTAATTTTAATTGCATATTAAAGTGCATATATCAGAATTTTAGGTCAGAAATCATAGGACTTCTTGGCTGTCTGAGTGGTGCCGCGTCGTTGGGTAGAGGCCGACGTTTCGGCTGTCATGTCGCGTTTCTTCAGAGCAGAAACGTCGGCCACTCAGCCAACGTCGTGGCGTCAGCCGGACAGCCAACAAGTCATGGACTCGAGCAGCTGAAGCTTACGTTTACAGAAATCCAAAAAATATATTTTTTAATATGTTTAAAAAAATATTTCAAGATCTTTTAGACCGGGAGAGATGGCTCATCAACTGATGTCACTGCAGCCCCTCTGACCGGGAGGTCCTAGGTTCGACTCCCGACGATGGCAGGATTTTTGACGATAGCTTGTCAGCTAGGTCGAATTCAGTCGCTGTGTGGAGGAGAATTCTAGCGGCCGGCTGCTCTGATCGGTAGTTTTCCGTAGTTTCTCCGATCAACATCAGGCGAATGCCGGAGCAGTACCCTAACAAACGGGCCATGGACCGCGAACGATCTTTCCTACCTCTTCCTTGTCCTATCCTCACCCCTTACACACACACACACACACACACACACACACACACTTACCCTAACATGCACTACACTACCACATATTCCGGGAGACCGGTCGGGAGCTTAGAGCTTGTCCCGGCTGGGGCGGTGCCCCGCTGGTGGGAGAGTCCTGGTTAGGGGGAAACCCTGGCTAGCCGACGGTAGGTCGGCGCAGGATCTTCGCCATTCAGCGGGGGAATATCTCCCGAGAAAAAATCACTACACTTACGGGACTAATGACCTAAGCTGTTGACGCGCCCGGAATCACTAACAACCAACCAACCAAGATCTTTTAGGGCATAAAAATCCTCTCCCTAGTAATCTGGAATGCGATCCACTCCTATGAATGAAGCTAGCGTGTATTTCGCCTGCGCAGCTCCCCGGACAGCGACGACACGTACCCGGGCGAGGAGCCCGACGAGGACTTCACCACGCGCGACGACCAGTTCCTGGTGTCGGACCGCAGCGAGAACAAGTTCTACGGCTCCCTGCACGGCGGCAGCGGCGGGGGCGGCGGCGGTGGCGGGGTGGCAGGCGCCGTCGGGCCGGGATTGGGCTACATCGGTCGTCGCTTGCAGGTAGGTTGGAGCGGAGCGCAATATTTGAAAAATGTAGTTATAAAGTATCTGAACCCGCGACCCGCTACAATGACTGTCTAATTTCATTCATTTAGAAAGCAAATATTCAACATTAATTATTGTGGAAAAATTAGAAAGTTTTGGTAGAAAGCAAAGTTCAACACATTGTATTTAAGTATTAAACATTCCACAAACTAATAGTACTACAGAATAGCGGTGCAACGCATACTTGCACGCATTATTTGTAACTTTTGCGTTTCAAAAATTCACTGTTTAACGAAAGTAAACCCTGCATCTTTCTTTTTAATGAACATTTGCTCTAACCGAGGAATAAATTTAAAGAAAAAATTTCAGTAATTTTGAGATTCATTTTGATAATTGGTTTTGATAATTCAAGCAAAAATTTACGCGTTTAAATTTTTTTTCAAAAATTGTTCATAACTTATCTATAATATTTTATTACAAATATGTAGATCTAATGTTAAACAAATCACTTTTATTAAAAAATCACTACCATTAATATTGCATAGTTATTTTATTGCAATTTTAAAGAATACATAGAATTCACTGACAATGGAACATTTTCTGGACCATTTTATAAAGATGCTTTGCTGCATAAGGGAAAACATTTAAAGAAAAAATTGTTGAATCGCTGTTTTTGAGAAAATAACTATTGAATAAAAATTATTAACCTGTGTAAGACTATTGGGATTTGTAGGGAGTTTGCAGGGATTTGACAAAGTAGTTTACATTGGAATCGTTATTTTGCTGAAACGAACGAAAAATAATACTCGACAAAACTAATAATGGCATATTCTAATGACGTATTGAAAAACAAATTAAAATTTATTGACAAAACATTGCATCACGAAAAACGTTCGCGCGCAATTGTTTTTCATTCAGTATGGTCTAAGGCAAATATTCACTACATGATTAGCACTTGCATAAATAATGTTGTATTAAATAATTAACAAATCTTAGTAGATTCAAGTCTATTATAAATCAAATGAATAACTTTTCTTAATCTTACCTTTTTTTGAAATTTTCTGTCACAATATCACAGAAAGTGGTATAAAATACGATACACTTTCAGCTTTGAAAAGGCATGCAAATTCTTCGTTTATATTTTAGTCCGTGAACATTTCTTACACACTGCAGCTACATCGACTCCACCCGACTTAATGTGCCATGACAACGGGGAAGACCGCCCGTTGGGTGTAAAACGAGCGATAAGCACGGGTTGTGGAGAGGAGAACGGGAACGAGAGGAGGCGGGATCAGAGAGAAGCACTCAGGAAAGAGCAGAGCGATGAGAGCCTGTCAGGGATGGGAGAACAGTCAAAGCGCTACTCAATGGGGAGAACAGACACCGCAGGGTTCAGAGGAATGGAGAAGAAGAGCGGGAAGGGGTAGCACAATATGAGGTCCAAGGAATGGGGAACGTGAGGGCTGGAGTGAGAAGCAGAGTACAGAGGCGAGAAACAGGGCAGAAAGAGCCGGAGCAGGGCGCGGCGGTGGGAAGGGCAGGGTGGAAAGAGACAGCGCAGGTCAGGGAGGAACGGAACGGGAAAGGGAGATAAGGGCGGGGAGGAGTGGCATTTGGCGTGTGCGGAACTCGGGAGGCTGAGGGATAAATCGAGAGAGACGTCAAGGGCGCGTAAAACCCGAGCCCCACGCGAGGAATATATCGCCTTCACAGTGCGTAAAATAAATCATGCCTATGGGAGCGATAGCGGCCATTACCCGGCCAACAAGCGCCGCTCTTGTCCAACAGCGCGGCCCGTCGTTGCTCGCTTGTCTCCGCGTACGCGTCCGTCGCATGCGCCACTCTACGACGTAAAGCGTTACGGTTTAGTTTGTTGGTTATTGTTGCTCCTTAAATTCCCTTTAGTGGACCTTACCTATACATGCTCTTTCTTTGTGAATATGTTTTTATTAAGTTTTTTTCACTTCAAGTGTATTTACAAAACCCACGTGCAGTGAATTGGAGGTGGAAATTCTTGAACGCAATACGCTGAACAATTGTCGTTTGCAATGGGCACATTGCATAGAGTGGTTGGTAACTTATTGTTAAGTGATAAATGAACATAGAATCAACAAGGGGACGAGTTGCTTGTACTTTTCCTTCATCTGGTTTTCAACTCTAAGAATATTATTTTAAAAGAAACATGAAAGAAGTTAGAACTAGTATTATTCAGTGAGAATCTTTTGATTCTGAAAATGAATTTTTCAGAACCTACTATTTATTTACGGATAGTCGAAGGGGTGGAAGGGATGGAAGAGATGAAAGGGATGAGGAAAGATGGATTGTTTGTGGTAGCAGAAAGGAAGTTGTGCACTAATTCTGGAAGCAGGTTGTCTACTCCCCCTCTCCCCTTACCGCCTCTCTCCTCTCCGCTCTCCTCTCCGCTCTCCTCTCCGCTCTCCTCTCCGCTCTCCTCTCCGCTCTCCTCTCCGCTCTCCTCTCCGCTCTCCTCTCCGCTCTCCTCTCCGCTCTCCTCTCTCTATTATGTTCATCTTTCTGCCTATCTCTTCTTTAGCATTCCTAAAGTTCTGTTTCTTTGTTTTCATTTAGAACTCATTGATAACATAGACATTTGAATGAATGTATTTTTTATATCTAGTTGCATATTCTTTCGTTTGGTGCTACGTAATTCCAATATAGTTTCCTGTTTCATTTAATTGGTAATTACCTTAGACTGGTATCTAGCGTACCTACCATCTCTGCGTTTTCTACCGTTGATTTAACTGTGAATAACATTGGAGAAAGGAACGACGAAGTCTATTGACAATTCCATGAAAAGTTAGAAACACTCAATTAACTGTAAAATGAGCTATAAGAGAAAAGTTATATGCCCTGAAATGACAATTTCAATCACAAAAAATCATCTGAATTAAATTCTTCACGAATAATATTCCAATGATTATTTCTGCAAACATTTCTGAGATATTGTATCTGTAATTTATTTAAATTGTAATATCTTACTTTAAAATGTAATTATGTATGAAATTTAAAATATTAACTGGACAAGGAATAATAAATACATCTTCGAATATAACTGATGCCGGATTGAAAGGACGCTTTAAATAGCATTCAATAGGATAAATAAACTCAATATTTCATCACTCAATAACTCAATATTTAAGTTCAACATTCCCGCAATTATGTTGTTTTTTTTAAGTTGAAAGAAATTATCAAACGTTACTTCTTTCTTTTCTAAGTTTTCAGTTTGGAATTCGCTTAAATTCGGTCTCTAATTACTGATAAGAAGCACATCTTTTTCATATTAACTCCTTCAAATTAGGTAAAATATCAATTATCGAGTATTTTCTTCACTCGCCTCGCATAAAATTACAGAAAAAAGGAATCGTAACTAACGAAAACCTTCACCTCCATATTTACGCCTCACTAGATTACAAGTTAAAGGCAATTTTCAGGAAGCTCTTCACGCAGCCGCTCCCATCAATTCGCTCATCTTTCTTTTCTTACGTCTCCGCGGGCAAATCGCGTCCTGGTCGGAGAGCCTCTCCGCCTCCGCCACTTCCCATTGGCCTCCTTTCTCGGGCGCCGACGGAGGGGCAAGCGGTGGACGCGGCGGAGACCGGGACGGCGGCGAGGGAGGTGGCGGACGCCAGGGCGGAGGCGGTGCCGATTCACCAGCGAGCGATGTAACGGCGCCGTATCTTTTACGAGGACGGCGACGGCGGTGTGGGCGGATGTCGGGGGGGAGACGGAGGGGTTGGATCGGGGACGGCGTCGTGGACGACGGGACGCCGCCGCCGCCGTCCCCGGAGCGGTCGTAAATCCCCGAGGTGCCCGACGCCCGGGCGCCCAAACAGAAGTCGCGGATCGCATGCGGCGGTCGCAGGCGACGGCAGGTCGGCGCCTTGCGTACGATGGCGTACTGTCTTAGGGTCCATTCACAATGCAATCACAAATATAAGCATAACACATAGACATAGACATTAACACAAGCGAAGAGTTGGCGTATTCACAATGTCGAACATAAACACAGGCAAAATAAGAGGTTCTATTGGCTATGAGACGCAGCACACGAATCGACACGAATAGTTCGCCTATCGACTTCGATACTCGATTTTGAGTTAACGAACTGTGATTGGCTCATTCCTTATGTCTGACATAAGCATAAGCACAGAAGCTTGAAGCTTGCAAGCTCTTAAGTTAACGTCTTACGTGTTATGCTTATGCGAACGCATTGTGAATGAGTCCACTTGTAGACGTAGTCCTAACTTTTATGTTAACGCCATGCTTATGCTTATGTTTGCATTGTGAATGGGCCTTTATGTGTGACCAACCACATCTTCTCCGCTCTTCTGCCTGTTATTAAAAGCAGAACTTTCATCAGTTATTTTTCAAATAACTAATGTTTAAAACTTCAATCGCCCAAAGAAGCATTTGTATATAGTTTTTTAAATTTATTATAGTTAGTTTATTTAAGATAAAAGCCCCCTCTGCAGCTTCACAAGCAGCATTGCTGGAGAATAATGTATGCCCTTCAATGAATAAATTAATTATAATGATGTAATTCATTCATATAATTATGTAAATGATTCATATAATTATATGAAATAATAACGAACGCGACATTGGATTAATTTCAAGTTAAGATTAAATAATAATAATAATAATAATATAATAATAATAATAATAATAATAATAATAATAATAGTCAAAGAACGAGAAGCAATAATATTACTGACGTAGTTGTGTCATGGAGTGATGAGACACACTATGTGACGTGGTTCAAATATTTTGAATCTAATAAAAATTGGAATATAGAACACACTGAACACTTGCGATCGTACTAAATGAATAACCGTAGGAAAGTCTTAGTAACAGAGTTTTAAGAAAAGAACAACACATGCCCTGTAGGTGCAAATCGACCCCACTCGCAAAATATTTTTTTCCTGTCATTCAATACTTATTCTCTAAGACCAATAATATGAGGGAGATGGTTCAAATTGTGGAACAATGCAATCAGTATTCACTGCGATACTAGAGTTAAACATGTTTCTAAATATTTAATTGAAGTGTTCCATATTTACCAAGACCTGATCAAGTGGTATGTGTGGGAGACTATAGCGCAATATCCTATATTCCATATTAATTTAAAAACGTAATATATCAAATAGTTTTAATCACGAGATTTTTTGGAAGAGAACATATTTTTCAAATGATTGCTGGATATTGCGTTTATATACATTCTCTTAATTTTAAAACACTCAATTTTTGAAATTGAAATGTCGCTATCTTCGGGTCTAACTTTGCTTTGCTGTGACCGCACACTCACTCACGTTTGTTTGCTCCAGACGAAACGTCGTCCTCCTTCAGTCGTCATTTGTCATCGTTCATCGTCTTTCCTTTCGATTGTAACTAAATGAACAAATGACGGCTAATAAGCGCTAATTCCATTAATTTTAAGATATTAAAATTTACTTTTTATACTTTAAAAACCGATTAATAGAAGTAAGCGATAACACGTCTCAGGTTCACATTCAAAACAAATACGAAATTTGGTTGAGGTCGCTCAAATTTCTTTCTAAACAAAAACTTTTTTTAAATACAAGTATTATATAATAATAATAATAATAATAATAATAATAATAATAATTATTATTATTATTATTATTATTATATTATTGTGTATTAATTATAGTAATTATTATTATATTATTTATTATTATTTATTATTAGTATTATGGTAATTATTATTCATATTATTATTATTATTATTATTTGTACAGTCCGTGCGCACGCCTTCACAAGTGTTCGCACCTAGAAATGTTTTTCTGATCTTTCATTTTAACCGCCGACGCTACTTCAGATCTGCCAAGAAGAGGTTTTTATCTTTTTTCTGCACATTATACTCGAGAAAGAGTATGCATATATTTGGTGAACTTGAGAATGGATTCTTTTGTGTGAATACATTTGAAGGGTTTTGGCACAGATAGCCCTATGCGAGATCTTATTACAGATAACAGCGTGAGGATAAAAGAAAATAAAGAACCAGTTTCATTTATATTGCCAAATTATATTTTTAATTTACCATAAAAAGAAATAACTATTGGAAAAAATGCATTTAGAAAAATGCGGTTGAAACTCATAGATCTAACTACACAGGAATATTCTCTTACCGAATAAATTAAAAATACTACTTTTATCAAGTAAGTAGATGAATCTATCTATGACTTTTATCAAGTAGTAGATGAATCTATCTATTCTATACTCCGTAAAGAATAGAAAATAAACTGCAGTAGGAATAAGAAAATATTTCAATCTTTAGTACTGATAAAAAAGTTTATTATTTGATACTTATCATTGCTATTATTCGTGATTGCAATGTTAAACCAATTAATGTGATAATACATTGAATAATTAACTTCATCTTCAAATGATAGGAAAAAATAGGAGGAGGATAATGAATTGTGGGAATGCTTGTGAGGTGTTATTGACATTATTTCATCCTAGAAATTTAATGAGTCAATATCAGTGCGTTTTACAATGCGATTGTAAGTTCGGAACAATCGCAGTAACAATTATCGTCATAATAACTTTTTGCTGAACGTTTTTTGATGATTATCTGGCAATGTAAAGCAAGTTCAAATTTCATGCCAATTTTTTATTGTGATGTATTTCATTTTTGCCTAAAAAACATTTTCAAAATTTTCTCAAAAATGACTTTTTATTAAATTTATTATTTACCTTCGGAAAAGCGTCAAGGACGCTTAAGAGTATGGTGCAGATCTCATATTTGTTGATATACCTGATTTTTCGAAAATTGCAAAAGTGCAATTTTTTAAGCGTCATCTTCTTACACCTATAATACTTGTTATGTTCGGAATAATACACGCTTTAACAAACACAGATTTATTAACAACACAGAAAGTACATCAGGTACACTTCCAGAATCCAAAGAATGTACCAAAAAACAACAGCCAAAATCGATAACCAAGTGTTCAGGAGATGTACCAAAAACTAGCAGACTTCAACCGATAAATATCACAGAATACCAATAAACTTGCCGGGCCAACAATCACTTTAACACAGTACAAATCTCCTAGCTCAACTTCACTCAATAACCAAACACTAGCGCTCTGTCTTCGGGCTGGCGGCGCCCGCTCTTAGAGCGGGCGGCGCTGCAGACTCGCTGTCCCGCTGCTGGCTCTCCGGCCAGCTCGTCTTCAGGGATTGGGCGGCGTCTTTACTGCTCCGCTGCCTCCGCCGACTCCCTCGATTGCCGCTGAGCGCTGCCCCCTAGGCGCGCTCTTCAAAAGTTGTTCACAGCCGCGACAATACTGAAGATAGACATTTTTTTCTAGTCAAATCTGTTTCTTAAAGACACATTTTGAAATATGGTCATATTCAATTTTTCGAAAATATGGGTAGTTTTCATGTAGTTTTGCGCGAAATAAAGGCACTTCAAATTTTTTAAACATTTTTTTCTCAAAATCGGTTTCAACATTTTAAAAAATTTTCTTCTCGTATGCATCACGGGACGGTACAAAATGTATGGCGCTAATCCCATTTTTGGCGAAACTTCATTATTTTCGAAGATTGCAAAAACTTAATATTTTAAAGCTACAAAATTGAAGATAGATATTTTAACTTAGACAACGTTTTTTTTAAACAGCTCTTAAAAAAGGTAATGCACAGTCTTTTTAAAACGAGTGAAATTTGGGTTTCGCTTAATTTGCGCTTTTCAATAATGCAATTTAATAAAACCATCTCAGAAACTGCTCCAAATTTTCTTCAAACTTTCTCTACGAGTAGAAGAAGGAACGCTTAAAAGAATGGCGTAGTCTCGTATTCGTTGAATTCTTTGTATTTTTGAAAATTGTACATTTAGAAATAAGGGAGAAAGCAGCGACTTTTATAGTACCACTAGTTTAGTTGATTTGCCTACCTCCAATAATCTGAAGATGTGAATGATTCGTTACCGTAAATATTTAAACCACAGTTTCAAAATTACGTAAATTTACAAATAAATAATAATTATTAGAAACATTAATTGATCGTTAACGTGAAATTTATGTCCAAGTTTACAGTATTGTATCTACATAAAGTTCCAACAACTATTGTTCCATCGTCAGTAGACTTTAACTGCTAAGAAGAGCTCTCCGCTCTTAAGTTACCACCCATTAATGAGAAACCCCTCATCAACAGCGAACTCTCTAGAAACTAAACACCACCCTTGAAACACAATAAAGCCTCTCGTGTTCGTTGATTTCGATTACGTCACTCTGAGTGTGCTAATTACGAAGTTCCCGACATTGACCATCGCCATCGTTTATACTGTTACTACATCCATTGCCATCAACAATCCTACAATGAGCATTACTATAGTTATCATGATTATCAAGTATACATTATATTTACAAAGGGTTCAATAAATTATCCTAGTTTTATCGATTTTTTTGGTGCCGACTATCGACAAATTCTCTGCGGTGAAATAATATTCTTTACTTGTGTACAGCAGTATTGGTTTATTAGTGACTTGTCATTAGAGGTATTTCAAATAAAATAGTTTGATACATTGTCTTGGCCACCATTATTTCTTAATACTTTATTTACGTTTTAGGTACTTCATTAATTATTAAATAATAATGTTAACCAAGAAAACGCCACTAATTATTTTATTTGTGTACAACAGGTTGAATTTACACTTAATGACTTAATTATATGCCTTGAAACCTTTCTTATAATCGAAGTTAAATTTCAATAGGGATTTAATTTAAATTTAAAGAAGATTGTTTCGAACAAGTAATTTAGAGTACCATAGTAGTCATTATTACAAACACATGTTTGATAGTGTTTTGTATTAAAGAAAATTTGGATTAAATTTTTTAAATACCAAAAAATTATATTTGCAATAACATTATTCTCAGAATATATTTCTTTTATTGTTAAATATTTTGTATTTATAAAAACACTTATTTTAAATTAAACCAATTAATTACAACGCTGAATTCGAGCAATAGTACTTAATACACGCCCTTGACAGTTCTTTATTCGTAACATCGATGTTTGGATATCTCTAGGTAAACATTCGCACCGCCCCCCACACGAACCGCCCTCCCCACACACGCGCACCGCCCCCACACGCGCACCGCCTCCCCACACGCGCACCGCCCCCACACCCCACACACCGCACCCACCCACACACGCACCACCCCCCACACGCACCACCACACACGCACCACCCCACACACGCACCACCCCCACACACGCACCACCCCCACACACGCACCACCCCACACACGCACCACCCCCACGCACCACCCCACACACGCACCACCCCACACACGCACCACCCCCACACACGCACACCCCACACACGCACCACGTCCACACACGCACCACCCCACATACACGCACCACCCCACACCACCCCACACACGCACCACTCCCACACACGCACCCCCACCACACGCACCACCCACACACGCACCACCCCCACACACGCACCACGTCCACACACGCACCACCCACACACACGCACCACCCCACACACGCACAGCCCCATACACGCACCACCCGTACACGCACCCCCACACACGCCAGCCCCATACACGCACCACCCATACACACGTACCACACCCACACACGCACCGCCCTCACAGTCATCGTCCGAAAAGTCACCATGTCAAAAGTCATCGCCCTGAAACGCCACCACCCCAAACGTCACCACCCTAAACACCACTGCTGCAAACATTACCATCCCCGTTGAGCGCACAGTCTGTTAAGCGATATTTAGGTCTCGGGTTCGCGATCTACTTTAGCACTCACAATGCTACCACTGCCCTTGATTCCTCTGTTGCTGTCCTCCTCACACCGTCACAGGTGGCACAATCACCTCCCCAAACGTCACCACCCCAATGCGCAGTTGGCCCGCCTCCGCGCTAATTACAAGGCCCCGGGTGCGCCCCGCTCGCAGCCTTTTGAGCAATTACCGCGCCAAACAGGGTGCCTGCCTGCCTGCCGGGACGGCGGAGCCCCAAGGAAATCCTAATATGAAATTGGAAACACAATTGCGACTGACAGAGCGAAAGGGGTAGAGGGAAGTTCGTTCGGCCGTGGACGTCATTTCGGAAGCGCGTTAGCTCTTCCGTGGTTCAGCACATGGAAACACAACGTAGAGCTCTGTTGCTTGGCCGCAGCATCTGCGTGCAGACAGCACGAGAAGACGAAAAGTGCACGATAAGGGGAGCTCTGACCACCCAATTTTTCAGAGAGAATGCACCAAACGTAGATGATAGTGTTCTATTAAATAGTGGCATTCTATTAATTAGTATCAACCACGAGCAGTCTCATTGTGTAGGATGACAATGCGAATTTAAATGATGGTTGTTCAGTTCAACGGAAATTTTACAAAGTGCATAAAACATGCGATATTCGTTTGATGTCTTATTCTTTATTACGATATTGGATTATTATAATCACCGATTAATATTATAATGGATGATTAATATTATAATCGACGATTAATATTATAATCGACGTTATTCAGCCTAGCGGTCTCTTTTGATAATTATCCAATTTCATGTTCTAGATAATTATTTAAAAAATAACTATTAAAATTTAAATCTTTTTGTTGGAGTTGACTAAGCAGTTTCTTTACCTATTTACAAACTATTACTATACAAACGTTTAGTGTAAATTATAAAATATTTCATATCGAGTTGAAAAATGATTTGTGTATTCGAAGAAATTAGGTATTTAATTTTATTTTTCACCTTTTTGAAACTCATTTTTCTTTAACAATAATGAAATTCGTCTTATCGAAAGATATTTTTTTATGTTCTCGTCGCCATATAGAAAGATATCGACTCGCCGTTCTGATTACCGTTAGGATGATCCTTCTAGTTTTGAAATTAGAAAGCAAGTGGTGGTGTCGTATTTTAAATTGCTTTCGTTAACTTCATATTGTCACGTCTGATTATTCGCTTGATTAATTACTCCGGCAGAGAATATTTTATTCATTTGAAGAAACATTAATTAACTTAAAAAAATGTAAATATTATTGTTCTATTGAAATAATTCAACATTTTATCAGTCTTAATTTATTTTTCAATGAACAAGGCACAGTACCTACCTAAATTTGAAGTTTTTTCTTCTAAAAATTTTATATTCCAATATAGAAATACGCGTATGCAAACAAAATTACATTGATTTTTAACTCTATGTTGCTAAGTTTCGGTTTCTGTAAACAGGATAGAACTTCAACAGTGCCTGGTTTTTGCTATGTAATACCTCGTGACTTGTGTTCTTCAAAGCCACTAAAGACAGTTGTAACGAACGAGAAGATATAAATTAAAACTTGTTAAGCTGCAACAACACATAATCGAATTATAAGGATATTAAATTGTAAGGATTATGTAATTTTACTATTTGAATATGTAAATGAGTTTGCGCAAAGTGTGGACTACTACTAATATTACTACTTACAATTACTACTACTAATAATATTACTATTTAAAATTACTACTATTAATATTACTACTTAAAATTACTACTAATAATATTACTATTTAAAATTACTACTACTAATATTACTACTTAAAATTACTACTACTAATATTACTATTTAAAATTACTACTTCTAATATTACTATTTAAAATTACTACTTCTAATATTACTACTTAAAATTACTACTTCTAATATTACTACTAAAATTACTACTACTAATATTAATAGATTAATTACGTCCACAATAAATGTAGTAAATGAAAAACACGCAAAATACTTCCTCGGGTTGGGTTTCGAATACAGGAATACTAGCTCCGCGAGAAACCTTTTTATAAACTATAATACCATCCATCTTGCTACGCATGAACAACGCAGCTGAGGCATCAAACATATTGTTGAATATTTGCAATGTTACATTTTGATCGGTTGCAGCTGATCAGGCGAAAGTGTTTTGTTTTCTTTGTTTTCACAGTTTTAAACTGAACATTCGAACATCATCCCACTTTTAGCTCTAGTAATAAAAATCGAACATTTAGCACGATGAGGACGCGCTAAAAGTAACCGCTTTACAAGTAGTTACCTAACAAATATATTTAAGAATCTGTTTTTCTAATAAGCAAAAGTAATTTACTATATGACTGCTTACAGGATTCAACGCTAAAAACACGTAGCTTAATAGTCAGGCGTAATGAGGCATGTAGAGGTAACAACGGACGCGGTTGAAATGTGTAATCCGAAACCTTAGCAGATGATATTAACCAACCAAGTCTTGTTTTTCTGTGAAATCGTGTGTGCTTATTGTCAACTTGCAACTTCAACGTTCAATACGGCTCTAATGTTTTATTTTTATTGTAAAGCGCTTCTAGAAAGCCTTTGCAATTTCAAAGCTTACAAAGTAATTGTCAAATATAATACTTCTCTTTGTTTCATTGTACCGTTCACATGCTTTGTTTACTCAGTAAATGTCAAATTTTCAGCTCTACGAACCTCTTTACCGTTCCTTCTTCCCGAACCTCTCTACGGTTCCTCTTTTATAGCTATTCATTATTTTTTAATGAATAAAACTCATTCTAATGAATCCTATAATATCTTTAATTCCAAGAAAATTACAACATGACAGCATGACAGAGACAGTGTGATCTTGCGTTACTCTTTAAATATTTTTAAATTTTCAGTAAAATCTGTGGCACTGTTTTGATTTACAACGTTAAATAATTGTGATGCAAATTGAAAAGAAATAATTATAAAAAAAATTGTATTGTTACTGATTATAATATTTGCTTCAATTGTTTTCAATGGCGTTGAAGCAACTTTAATTCCTCATGTTCTGTAATCGAAATGCATTTCAATGCCGTTTTGTTCTAAATACTTGAGGTTAAATACATTCTCTCTGCCATAAACTCAACTCAACTCGCATAAATTCCCTTACAGTATTTTATGCAATACAGCACAATTTAAACAAGTTTAATTCCAATTATTTGACACAATTACAACTTTCGTTTCTTAAATTCGTGTTATACGCTACATAAATCATTACTCTTACAGTTTTATTTACCGGATAATGACGAGCGTCAAGAATTGCAATCGCGCAGATAAATCTTTCATAAGCGAAATCAGTCAACTTCACTTTCCCTTCAGGATTCAGGCCCGTGATTAACTGTACAATTATTGCCTGAGAGCGTAAACCTTACCCGGGTACAATTTTATTAAAACTGAAGGACAAGTTGTGTTAAGCAGGAGGTGCAGTAAACCTGACGGGTAAACCGGCACACACTGTTCGGAATGTGAATGATCTCTTAAAAACTAAACAACAGAAACAATCACGGGTCGACCCGTGTTGTAGACATCAGATCGGGGCAGGGTTCAAATCCCGGGTGATCCAGGTAGAATGTGTGGTGGGTAAAGTCGCTTCGCAACAAGCTATTTTGGGATCCTTCTGTTCCCTTGTCGCTCCTTCTACCATTGCTTTTTTTTCCTAGGGCTTTTATCCAGCCGACAGCCGGTTGCCCTTTACGTCCCGAAGGGACGCATATTCGATCATACACTAGACAAACACTTGCGGGCTCCTCTGATCTGGGGTCAGCAGAACGCGAGGCCCACCGCGACAACACACACACAAAGTCAAGGGACAAACAGTCATGCCCAAGGCGGGACTCGAACCCGCGACCCTTTGGACCGAAGCGCTGACTCGGTACTCGCTCTTCTACTATTGCTTTACACATTTATTCACAGTCACCTTCTTCTTAATAGTATTTATAGTTGTCAGACATTTCCAGATTTGTCCATAAGGCTGAGGCACTGGTATCATAAAGAAAAATAAACACACCACGCCTCTAAATACATGCTTTCCGTCTGTCTGTAGGCGGCGACATATCTGTGCCCTGCCATCTTCCCCTGGGTGGACACCGGCCCGGCGACAGAGGAGTCGGGCATGTTCGTGATGAAGATGGTGGGGCTGCTGTACCTGCTCATCTTCATCTTCGACTTGATCGTCGTGTGTGGCATGGGTCACATGACCGGCGCCACCACCTTCTTCCTCTTCGCCTTCCTCTTCGCCATCATTGCGGTGTTGCTCGTCATCTCGAGAAAGCCGCAGAATAGGTAAGGCGTACATGTCAAACCGCGCCTGCCCGAGCTACTTGCCTGCCTGAGAAACATGGTTCTTCAGCGCACACGGGCAACTTCCCCTGACTAGGCCCAATTTCCCCTCCAAATCCAGAAAGGGGGGGGGGCACACGCAAACTGAAGCGGCGTGAGGCGGCAATAATGGTTTAATACGAAAATATATTTGCCAGATTTGTTTTATCAAACAACCTAGTTTTGTAATATGTTTGTATTCCCTATTGCATATTATTCTTTCACGTTTTCTGTTTAAATTCTTCCTTATACGAACAATTTTGCAAAATGGCAGGAATAAGTTTGAATGATGCTTTCTTCCCTTTTTTGTTTTGAGTTATGTGTAATTAAATCATTGAGTTACTTATATATAGCTAACAAGTTTCTGTAAATTAAAAATCTCGCTTACTGACGGACAGCTCTTTTAACAGCAAGAAGTTTATGACTGTTAAACTTCATTACCTGAACATAGGAAATTAATGCAATTATTGCACTCTTAAGTACACAGGTTACGATATCTAGATACTATCTTTTCAAAATATTTAATTTAGTTCTCATTTGACAATTTAAAATCTGATTGAAGTATTATTTCATTTTAATGGATAATGTCTTGGCTTTAGCAGAAGAAATGAGAATTACTATAGCTAAATTTGGGGCAATAACTACCTTCTCAAAAAGAATGTAATAGGTCAGGTACATTTCAATGATGTACGTCCAGTTCACACACACACACACACCGGTAGCGGTAGCTCAGTGCATCAACTGATGTCACTGCAGCGCCTCTAACCGGGAGGTCCTAGGTTCGAGTCCTGAGGGCGGCAGGATTTTCGACACTAGCTTTTCAGCTAGATCGAATTCAGCTACTGTCTGGAGGAGAATTCTAGCGGCTGCTCTGATCGGTAGTTTTCCGTGGTTTCTCCGATCAACACCAGGCAAATGCCGGAGCAGTACCCTACCAAACGGGCCACGGACCGCGCGCGATCGGTCCTTCCTCTTCCTTGTCCTATCCTCTCCCCTTACACACACACACTAACATGCACTACACTACCACATATTCCGGGAGACCAGTCGGGAGCATAGAGCTTGTCTCGGCTGGGGCGGTGCCCCGTTGGCGGAAGAGTCCTGGTTAGGGGGAAACCCCACTAGCCGACGGTAGGTCGGCGCCGGATCTCGCCATCCAGCGGGGGAAGATCACCGCCATCTCCCGAGAAAAAAACATGCACTACACTAACGGGACTAATGACCGAAGCAGTTGACGCGCCCGGAAACACGAAAAAACCAAACCAAATCCAGTTCACAGCAATTTACACACCCTTACTTTTAAATCTCGCGCGATTTGCTCTGGACGCAGCGCCCGCGATGCGCCTACAATAAACCCTTACCTTCATTAACACGAATTCCAAGGGATCGAAATAATCGGAGTTCGTGTTATAAATATTCGTATTATTCGAGAATTATAAATGTTCATATTACTGTAATCTCTTGCCAGGACCGAAGTTCTGTTCATGTTACGGAGAAATTCGTCTAAGCGGGTTCGTACTAACGAGGGTTTACTGTAGTTACCTTGACGCGACTTTGACGTACGTGAGGTAAGGATTTGCCCGAGACATCATTGGAAAACTTTGCAGGCGATGCAAATTCTTATTTGTAGTATATATTTATTGTACTCACTACAAATTATTTCTTAGAATATGTGTTCTTGTATCATATAATCATCACTGAATTGGATTGTAGACAGAAACATTTATAAAAATAACTCGTTTATTAAAATATATTTAACTTGAAAAGTCGTTTTAATTTTTGTTGCACTTAAAAGTTTTTCATACATTTCAGCTTCATTACTTAGAATAAATTCAGTTAGGAGAAACAAACAGTTCGATGTTGTCTAAATATGAAATTTCATGTTTCTGTGAGTATTTATTCTGTCAAATCTATACTTCAAAACTAGTAAAAAATATTCTCTCTTTAATATTAATAAATGTGAAAGCATAATTAATTGAAATAAAATGGATCATGATTAACCATCTAAAATTGAATCCCAAAACGCACGTTTTGTAATTACTGAATTCTAACAAATTGTTTCCATTGCTATATTGAAAAGAAAAAAATAATACTTTGAGATATGAATAGATGTAACACACACTAGCGTTACAAACAGAAGAAATGGAATGATTAAGTTACATTTATAGTGTATATTTAGTTGCACACACATGTGGTCATAACAGCTTAATTAAATTCATTTTTTCTATCTCACAAACTACAGCAATCTATTGTAATTTAAAATGCAAACATCTAATGTTTATTTTGCGTATTTTCACAGGAAAACTCTTCTCTTCATGACTCCTGGGCTGCCATTCGTGCCAGCCATTGCCATCATGGTGAACATCTACCTCATCTTCAAGCTGTCCATCCTCACGTTGGTCCGCTTCACAGTGTGGATGACGATAGGCGAGTGGTCAATTTTCGAATTTAGGATGAAATTATAATAGTGTGTTTCAAAATGGTAATAACAATGCCAGCCAACCTTCCTGAATTAAGGAACAGGATTGAAACAGCTGTTGCGGCAATTACTAATGAGACACTAACCAAAGTTTGGGAAGAACTCGCATATCGTCTTGACGTGTGCCAAGTAACGAAGGGTGCTCACATTGAACACTTGTAGGCTATTATGTAAAACTGTTTGAGTTCCTCTATCATTTGATATATCACCCGCGGCTGCAAGCCTGATGTAATAAATATTATAACACTTTAAAACCCCGCTATTCATTTTGAAACACCCTGTACTCTGGCCAGTTTGAAACTTGGTATGCTGAGCAATGAAGACTCTGTAAAAATAACCCAACAACAATTTAAAGTGTAGCGCCAATTAAAAAGGACACAATAATGCAGACGACAGTTGAGGTGATAACTTTTCTTTTGTGACAATGATTAACTTCCGTGAAAAGCGAAAATAGTTTTATAATATTTGGGAGATGTTAGAGACGTAAAATTATTAGTTATCAAAATTTACAAGATGTTTACCAGTCAAATGCTATCTTGTAAAACCGAAAAGAAATAATTTTTCTCAGTGCAAGTACGTAGAGGCATTATAAAGAATAACCGAACATCACGTTGCTACACATTTAAATCATTTCCGTTAAATTTGTTTCAAAGTGTTGGGAAGTATTCGAAATGTAAGTTATAATTTATTTTCAATAAAAGAAGAAAATTAGGGGTGCTATAGTACCACGTAAGTTCTAGAATTATTTGTAACTGTTACGTAATACATTGATGTTCGAACATGGGTCCTACCAAGAGTTTATCCATCACTTGAAAAACTCTTGAAAAAAACAAAGAGAAGGATATAAAAATATCAATCTTCAACATTTGAAAGTTCAAAATTTTTAATGAAACTAACACATTGAATTGGACCCTACCCTCACTAGAGTTTAAGAGAAGCTAAATACCTGTCCGCCACGAGAGTTTGAACTGCTTTCCTTCCCGTTTGCAATTCATTTCCTTATCGCAGACTCGTCACAATTGTTAAGCTAAGAGAAATCCTCCCATGGTTTATTCAAACCAAAAAGGAAATAATTCACTCCAAAACTTTGAGATTCGTGAGACATTCTTAAGAGATATTTAAATAATTACAGTGTGTTCACAAATGCATTATACTACAAACTTGTTCTGCAATCAAAAAGAGTGAGATTTTAAAAATATACAATTCATTTTTGAGAATTCAAACTTTTTATTGATAATTGCACATTTGACGTCACACAATTCAGTATTGTTCTATCATTACCAAAAGTTTAAATTTAAAAAAATGGAATCATTTTTAGAACAATCTTTTTTTTAGCATTTTTTTGAAAAAATTAAGAATTTAACATAAAATGTGACAAATTCGAACATTTAAAAAACTTTAAAATATTTAAAGATCAAATTTTGAAAAAAATTGCAACTGTAAAATAAATCTCTAGCTTCAATAATGAAGATCTAGAACAGGTTCGGAAAAACCACGATCTTTTGGCATTATTGATGAAGATTTTAAATGGGAGTCCGACCTAAAAGTAGGACATTTCTCTATTTAAGCTAAATTTAAAGAAACAATTTGTAGCCGTTCTTTTAGAAAATCTTATTTAAAAATTCTTGGAATATTTTTACTGTATGATTCAAAACTGTGGATTTTGCATATTTTGCATAACGAATGACACTTAAAAAATGGTATGTAAACGACATTAAAAAAATTGTTTTGAAGAATAGATTTAATCAAGAAAAACACCTACAGAATTAAGAAAATAACTGAAGAACAGGATCGAAAGATATTTAAAAGTTTTGGAATTTTAAAAATCCAATAATTTAATGAAAATCTCAAGAAATTTATAATATCTTGTCATTTAAACAAAAAAAACTAATCTCGAAAGTGAAGTTTTTCAGAACTATCTCTAAAATAAACTACGCTGGACTAGAAAGGAATGCTAGAAAGGGACTAGCCTAGATTCCAGGCATTCCTTGTATTCTTTAGTTTGCAAACGAAAAACTGTTATACGAACTATTGTACCTCATAATAACAGCGAAGTACATGACACTTTCCAGCACAATAGAAGAAATATCGAATATGCATTCTTCGAAACTATCTCCCAGCTATCAGGAGACTGTCTGTGTTGAAAATGAGGTCTAAATAAATAAGCTTAACTGAATCCCAGATTGTGGAGAAAAATTAACGCAGGTGTTTATTGTGGAAACCAGGTCAAAACAAAGTTTTTCAATTGATGAACAATGTTACTTTGACATCTTAGACGCAGCCATGGAATTTTCAAAGAAAACTGGGCTCAAGATTTCCAAGACAAAATCCACGTTCATACTTTTCTCTAGGAAACGATCTTTTAGAAGAAACAATGAGTTGAAAATAGGACAGCATAAGTTGGAACAGAGTAAGGAAATTAAAATCTTAGGAATGATTTTAGATGAAAAGATGACATGGGTTCCACATATCAAGAATTTAAAGAATGAGTGCACCAAAAGAATGAGTCTTGTCAAAGTCATCAGCCATACATCCTGGGGAGCGGATTATACGATTATAAGAAGAACTTACCAGGCAATAGTTAGATCCAAATTGGACTATGGCTGTATATTATATGATGCGGCCAAGAAGAATATCAAGAGATTGCTGGATCCTATCAATAATATGGGAGCGAGACTGACGTGTGGGGCCTTTAAGACCAGCCCAACTAAGAGTATTTTGTGTGAAGCCAATTTATTATCTTTAGAAAAACGTAGAAGAAACCTAATTATGGGATATACGATCAAAGTAGCAGCCAACAAATTGAATCCAATAAACAGAGTATTCGAATATGCATACAAACATTATAGAACATTAAATTATAAAAAGAAGCTCCCGAGGCCCTTAGCAATAAGGGCAATTCAGATATTAGAGAAGATACAAGAGAAACTTCCACTCCTAAGGATTACGACATTACCTGACTATGCTCCTTGGATAATACGAGACATCAACGTTATTGAATTTGCGAACATCCCTAACAAGCAGAATGCAAATCTTCGTGAAATCTGTGTCCAAATAAGAAATGAGCTAGCAAAATATGATGATTACAACAAAATTTATACTGATGGCTCAAAGAATCTAAACAACGTAGGTTGCGCAGTAATAGCTTCATGTGAGGTGATCACCAAAAAATTACCTGATGACTTTTCAGTGATGTCCAGTGAACTATATGCCATAGTAGAGGCCCTTACATACATTACAAGGGCCAATCAAAAAATATTTATGAAAATAACAGACTCTAAAAGTGCTGTATCTGCTATAATGAATCTATCTATTGATAATGTATTGGTCCAAGAGATAGTTGGAAAAATCAACCAAGCAGTGAGGGCAAAGAAATAGCGTTGAGCTGGATACCTTCGCACGTTGGCATTGCAGAAAACGAATTGGCAGACAGAAAAGCTAAAGAAGCAGCACGAAGCGTAGTTAGAAGTGATATACCAGTAAGCTATCAAGAATATCTCAAGAGAGTCAAGAACAAATTAGCTGATCTTGACACTAATGAATGGAACAACTTACAGGGGTGCAAATTAAGATCAGTTAGAAAGTTTGAAGATGATAATCCAACGGTCAGCTTCTGCAGAAACGATCAGGTTGTCTTGACAAGATGCAGAATAGGACACACAAAATTTTCTCACAGCCACTTATTGAACAGGACTGATCCTGATAACTGCAATTCATGCAAGATTTCTCTTTCAGTAGAACATTTGTTTGTATGCCCTAAATATGAAAGTTCAAGAAACAAGTACAATTTAAGTTCTCCTAAAGACCTCAATAACAAAGAACAGTGCATTAAATTCATTAGCTTTATAAGAGAAATTGAAGTTTATAATAGTATTTAACCATATATGTATAATTCTGAGTTACTGTGTTATTTTGTACTGACTGTGTAATTATAAAAGTAGTCGCTAATAACCATATGTAGTTGATGCGACTTTAAATAAATCAAATCAATCAATCAATGTTACTTTGTTTATTTTACAGACAATTAAATTCAATATCTTATTACATAACATTAACTCAAGGCATTTATTTTATACATCCCGCTGCTTGAAAAAATTTCAAGTTCAGAGACTGAAAACGTCAATGTAACAAGTTACGGAATCTAATTGTTTGTTTAATAAACAAGCTATGCATAATATAGTAGCAGAGAGTATACAACGGACACCAACTTTTATCTTGTAAAGGATTTTAAGCAGCTACATCCTGTAAGATACCCCTGCTACTCCATTGCAGGTTTCGTGGTCTACTTCTACTACGGCATCAAGCACAGCACCCTGGAGGAGGAGGCCAACCTGGACGCGGACGGGCAGAACATCGAGTTGACGGTGACGAACGACGCGGCGGGGGCGGCGGCGGCGGGCGGCGGCCCTCCGCGGAAGCCCCCGCCCCCACCCTCCACCCGCCCCGCCGCCGCCCCCCAGGCGTCGTCCGCGGCGGCGACGCAGGCCTTCCCGGACTACTCGCACGCGCTGGGCGGGCCCGCCACCGTGCCGCCGGCCGCCCGCGGGTCGCTCTTCGTGTCGCAAGAGACCTTCCCCACGTGGGACGACTGAATGGACGAGCCCCGACACGCCGCCGCCGCCACCACCGCCGCCCGCGCCGCCCCGCCCGCCCACGCCGCCGCCACCACGCCAGCCCTGGGTCCAACCTGCCTCCCGTTTACCCAAGCTCTAAAGAATCGTTTCGAGTACGGAGGAATGCTCGTTGTCAGTGTGATGTAAGAAGATGTTGGCTTCCAGCGAGCAGGACTAGGCAGGCGTGATGGAGGTTGATTTGTAAAAAAATGCTCCCTGCCTTGGTGCTGGGTTCAAACTCTCTCCCACCTGTCCACGTTCTAAAGAATAGTTTCGAGTACGGAGGAATGTTCGTTGTCAGTGTGATGTAAGAAGATGTTGGCTTCCTGCGAGCAGGAATAGGCAGGCGTGATGGAGGTTGATTTGTAAAAAATGCTCCCTGCCTTGGTGCTGGGTTCAAAACTCTCTCCCACCTGTCCACGTTCTAAAAAGAATAGTTTAGAGTACGGAGGAATGCTCTCGTTGTCAGTGTGTGTGATGGAACAAGATGTTAGTTTCCTGCGAGCGTGAATTAAACGGCTGGCGTGATACAGCTTAAAAATTAGAAAACAGTTCAACCTCCCTCCCACCTGCCCACGCGCCTTCCTGGAAAGAATAGTTTCGAGTACGGAGGAATGCTCGTTGTCAGTGTGATGGAACAAGATGTTGGCTTCCTGCGAGCGTGAATTGGCTGGCGTGATACAGCTTAAAATTAGAAAACAGTTCAACCTCCCTCCCACCTGTCCATGTTCTAAAGAATAGTTTCGAGTACGGAGGAATGTTTGTGGTCAGTGTGATGTAAGAAGATGTTGGCTTCCTGCGAGCAGGAATAGGCAGGCGTGATGGAGGTTGATTTGTAAAAAAATGCTCCCTGCCTTGGTGCTGGGTTCAAACTCTCTCCCACCTGTCCATGTTCTAAAGAATAGTTTCGAGTACGGAGGAATGTTTGTGGTCAGTGTGATGTAAGAAGATGTTGGCTTCCTGCGAGCAGGAATAGGCAGGCGTGATGGAGGTTGATTTGTAAAAAAATGCTCCCTGCCTTGGTGCTGGGTTCAAACTCTCTCCCACCTGTCCACGTTCTAAAGAATAGTTTCGAGTACGGAGGAATGCTCGTTGTCAGTGTGATGGAACAAGATGTTGGCTTCCTGCGAGCGTGAATTGGCTGGCGTGATACAGCTTAAAATTAGAAAACAGTTCAACCTCCCTCCCACCTGCCCACGCTCTAAAGAATAGTTTCGAGTACGGAGGAATGTTTGTGGTCAGTGTGATGTAAGAAGATGTTGGCTTCCTGCGAGCAGGAATAGGCAGGCGTGATGGAGGTTGATTTGTAAAAAAATGCTCCCTGCCTTGGTGCTGGGTTCAAACTCTCTCCCACCTGTCCACGTTCTAAAGAATAGTTTCGAGTACGGAGAATGCTCGTTGTCAGTGTGATGGAACAAGATGTTTGGCTTCCTGCGAGCGTGAATTGGCTGGCGTGATACAGCTTAAAATTAGAAAACAGTTCAACCTCCCTCCCACCTGTCCATGTTTCACAAGAATCGTTTCGAGTACGGAGGAATGCTCGTTGTCAGTGTGATGTAAGAAGATGTTGGCTTCCAGCGAGCAGGACTAGGCAGGCGTGATGGAGGTTGATTTGTAAAAAAATGCTCCCTGCCTTGGTGCTGGGTTCAAACTCTCTCCCACCTGTCCACGTTCTAAAGAATAGTTTAGAGTACGGAGGAATGCTCGTTGTCAGTGTGATGGAACAAGATGTTGGCTTCCTGCGAGCGTGAATTGGCTGGCGTGATACAGCTTAAAATTAGAAAACAGTTCAACCTCCCTCCCACCTGCCCACGCTCTAAAGAATAGTTTCGAGTACGGAGGAATGTTTGTGGTCAGTGTGATGTAAAGAGCCGTTGGCTTCCTCGAGAGTGAATAGGCAGGCGTGATAGGGGTTGAAATGTAAAAAAGTGTCCGGGCTGGGTTTTATCTCCCTCCCACCTGCTCACGCTCTAGAGAATAGTAACGAGTATGGAGGACGTGCTCGTTGACAGTGTGATGTATGAAGACGATGGCTTTCTGCAAATTGCAGGCGGGGTGGGAAAACAACCTTCATCCCATCTGTCTATGTTCTAAATGATTCGTTGAAGACTCGTAACAAATATGAAAGACATGCTCGTTGTGAATGATGTAAAAGTCGTTGGTTTACTGCAGTAGGTAGGCGGGGTGAATTACGAAAAATGTTGTGTATATTTGAGTTGATACTGGTTATTTACGGGTGAATGCACAATGTGTATAATACACTGAGAATGAACAGATGGACAAAGTCAAGTTAGATTAGAATAAATGTGTTGAAAACTGACAAAAAATGAATTTACTCAATTGTCTTTGCGACCATTTACTTCGTTTAACATTCAAAGTACAGGAAATTCTTAAACTGTTGTATTTATTTTTTGTCTATAAGTTCTCATTCTTTCTAGTAACATCTTTCGGCTAGTAGAGCTTAAAGAAAATATTTAACAAGAAATAACTTATTGATGAGAATTACATTTTAAATAACTCAAGAAATAAAATTTTCCTTTACTATTCTGAGTCGAAATTAATAAATTCTTCTATTCATGAAAATGTTATTTCACATTATTTGAATTCCTGGAAAAATGTGCGAAAAAATATAAATGAAATAACTATAATTAAAACAAAACGTATAAGCAGCACCTTACTATGAGACACCAAAATGGATGTTTCTCAAGCTGCGAATGCGTTTCGACGAGTATCTTGCAGTTCGGAAAACATCCAAAACGTGCCTTGTGAGTATCCGGTTTTCAAATTCTCTAAATGCACACAACGTCGTTTACTGTAAGTATCCCTTATCTCTCCCGAAAATCTAGTGCAGGCGAGGACTATGTGCTCTAGGGCAATGTGCCCAAGGACATTGCGAGCAAGGTAAATTTGTCCAAGGACAAAGTGCCCAAGAGTATTGTGTCCAAGAACAATGTGCTCAAGGGCACTGTGTACAAGCGGGATTTGTCCAAGGGCAAAGTGTCCAAGGGCAAAGTGTCCAAGGGCAAAGTGTCCAAGGGCAAAGTGTCCAAGGGCAAAGTGTCCAAGGGCAAAGTGTCCAAGGGCAAAGTGTCCAAGGGCAAAGTGTCCAAGGGCAAAGTGTCCAAGGGCAAAGTGTTTAAGGACAAAGTGAGCAAGTGAAATGTGCCCAGGGGCAATGTGCCCTAGGGGCATGCGTCCAAGAGCTTCATGCGCGGCGGAGCGGGCGGGCGGGCGGGCGGGCGTAACGGCAGGCGCGGCTCTGGTGGCCATGTGGGCTCACAAGCGGGGTCAGGATTCCACGTGGGAAGTTGGCTTTTCCAAAGAAACATTTATCTCCGAGTAATTAATGTTCCCAATCAAATCATGCAAAGCAGTTGATTTTTTTCGCAATGTGATTGTTAGACGTTATGTTCGATGCAAATAGTTGTTTATTGATGCACATGTTATTCCGGGAGTTGAAGCTGAGTTTCATCTGTAGTAAGCTCGATTTGTTCTACATATATTTTGGTTGCAATGCTGAATGTTTCTAAAAAATATTTTTTATCTCGAACTTACTCAGTTATAATGTGTTTATTTCAAGAAATTTTGTCTTCGCTAGTAATGACTTAATTCACATAAAAACTGTTTATGGGAAATAGAAAAAGAATTCTTCTTTCAACAAATTCTTTTTAACCTGCATGATGTTATCAAAGAAAAGTTGTAATATTATGAAAATATTTATTACTAAATATTCAATAATATGTATCAAATATATTATTAATTATTGCTGTACGTGTTACTGATATTTCTAACATTTCTTAACAACTATAAAGAAACATAATTTGTTCATGAACATATAACTATCATTTCATGTAGCTGGTTTTTAATTATCACGAATTAACGTCAAAATTATATTTTCTCAAATTATAATTTGTAGGACAATTTCCATACGATAGAGGATTGCTCGAAATACTTCAAATATCTGGAAGGCCAACTTCATACCTGGAGTCTCAACATGCCAGTTCTGCTAGTTGAACGTACGCGTTTGCCCATAGTTGAATGGTTTTCGTAAGATAATGCTGCCGCAGCAGCGAGGTCCGTTGTTTTGTACTGTGCGTAGAGGGAAATCAGTGACGGGGCGCGCTGATAGCAGAAGAATGCGGGGGACTGGCGCCCACCAAGCGAGAACTAGGGACTGATACGAAGTAACTTCAAGCTTAAAAACAAGAGGCTTCCATTTCAAACAGTTGTTATAATTCCCCATAGCAAACTTCAGAGAACAGAAGTAGTGTACGCATGAAACTTATTTCTGATACTCCACATAAAAAAATTGATGAAAAATATCTCTGCAGAATACCTGATAACAAAATCTGTTGCGAAAAAAAATCTTTCAATCATCAGACTCCTTTAAAGATATAAGATTATTTTAAGATAGAGATCCAGAATTTATAAATTTAACTAAAAAGGATTGCAAATGAAATTGCGGAGAAACCTTACCCAAATTACTAGATATAACAATGCGCCTTCCCTTTACAACACATGTGCGAAATCATAGGAATTTATTTGGCATGAAATGTACTCCTTCCAAACATGAATCGCCCTTTCACCATCGCAAATTATTAAAAAAATCTTATAAACGCGTATTTTTAAAGACATTTTGTCCTCTCTATTCCTCCATTTTTTTTTATCGATTCCCTGTGTCCGCCACGACTCTTCATCTCTCACGGTTTCTCTCTCCCCTTAATGGTTTGGCCTTTCGCAAAAAAGAAAAGACGTCTCGAGTAAAAGGGACGTGTTAGAAGCCCCCGAAAAGAAAATTAAGTTGGTATCTCCGAAGTCACTCATCAGCCACAGTACTTTCCGAGGCCATGAGCGGCATAGTGCGAGCATTAACTTGCTGGGGACGTGACGCTCGTAAAGGCACAAGGCTAAACGCCGCATCGTCTAGTCTCTTTGTGTAGCCTTATGATTAACGCACATTGTCTTAAAGAGAACGGACCGATGCAGCCCCAGCTGAACCTGAGCCGGTATAGACGTAGCCAGCACAGAAGGGAAGAGTGTGAAATTCTGATGAAGTTGGAAGAAATAATTTGCATGATAATAATATTAATAATGAATGTAATACTGTTTGTTTTTTCAAATGAAAAAAAGAACACGAATTTTACAGTGAGAAAAAATGTGTACATTGTTTGTACGAGCTTGGTCTCCATTTTCGTTTGAACCAAAATTAAAATAATGATCATTCAAAAGTTTTCGCTCTTTCTTCGTGGTTTGGCTGCGTCTAAGGCGCACGATACGGTCCCTCCATAGGCGCTTTAGTCTCCACACTGTTATCAAGAATATAATACTACTCTATGTGTCCGTTCACAAGGCAATATTTTTATTGAATTATTGTTAAACTATTATATGAATGTCTGCGTATATATGTGTGTGCATTGTGTAAAGCTGTAATAAGGGAATCTATCTTCGTGTGAGGATTGCAGAATAAATTTCGACCACTACAAGAGAAGGAATGTTTGAGAGATAAATAAAAGAACCTTCTTAGCTAAGATGATGTACGTCGCCGTTTCTCTTGTTATTCAAAATGAGAAAGATACGTAAACCTAGGCATGAAATATTAAATATCTTACCAACCTAAAGATAATGACTACTCTCTCAAACTAGACATTTTTCTCTCAGAGTCCTCAAAGTGATGAGTTGTACTCTACTATTCTGTGATGTTAATTTGATATGCTATTTTGAATCTGTCAGTAATGGAACATAACGGTATTTGAGAAAGATATTTAGCCAAAGGTACAATGAAGGACAGTATGCTAGTTAGAGTTAAACAACAAGACTTTCAAATTTATTCCATCTAATGTGATACGTAGATTCAGATGTGTATTATGCTTGGGCACTTTTTGAATCTTCTATGTGTTACATGTTCGTATCTGTGTAATGCCGACTCCTAGTTGTTACAATGAATCTTAGTACTTAATCAAAATTCTCCCGTAAAACAGTAATGATAGTTGTTGAAAGTCTACCCATCAACTAATAGAGATTTGTTAGTTCAGCCAAAAGATTTTCTCGATTTGCGAACAACACTATCCAGGAAATTCAATTGAAAGTCAAAAGAAAGAATGAAAGAAATACAATTATTGGATAAATGTGAAATGTGAACAACTGGGAGTCGTTGTACAAATAGTAGAGGATTGATGCAACAAGTATGACTTTTCATAATTAGTGTGTTTAAAATATGAGTGTAAGTTCATTTACTTCTACAAAGTAGTGGATTAGTCCGTATCTGGCATCTTTTGGAGGGTTGGACATAAGTACTGATCTCTCAATGTGCTATCTGTTCCTACTACTATCTGTGTGATACCTATGTATCTAGAGGAATGAAGTGACGTTTTCAATCGAGACTGCTAGGTAATATATTCTCTTTCTCGGAAAGAAAAATAATTTTGTGATCATGACTTTAAGTAGCTAAGTCCTTCTTGTACATGTTAACGTGGTTACTTTAGTGAGATCATGTTTAAAGCAGTTGAATTTTTTTACTTCATGTTCTGCATATCAAGCCGTGTATGTAGCTGGCTACTGGTTGTGTAATTGAGAACCACACTTCACGTGATATTTCAGAAATTGAGACCAAATTCTCTTACAAATCTCCCTTCTTAGCTGCCCTGTAGCTAGCATTCAAAATTGCGTAGATGTTAAATTTTCTACGTTTCAAATCACTGAAAATAATAACAGTTTATTGGATAAAAACCAGTGTAGAAATACTACCACATTTTATAGGGGTACAATGTAAAATGTTAAGTGGGTAGCCGTTAGAGGTTTCTATAAATCTCTTACTCGTTCTTTAGTTTGTTAGAAATCAACACAAATTCCATAAATTCACTAAAACATGCAATCATATCATGAAGATATCGGCTTGTCATTTTTAAGGACATTAAAAAATGAAATATTTTGCGAAATACTTTGAAATTTGTTGATAGGTAATCGCTAAATAGACTGCGAAAAATACAAATATTTATTATTAAGCATGAATGTAAAGTTGGCTTTAAACTCACAAATGAGCGTTCTCCAAAGCGATCTACAAGGGCAAACTTCCGGAGAGACCACACAATCAGCACACACCAAGTTATATGCAATAAATGGTGTATTAAGTCCTAAACGCATTGCAATAAGTTGAAAAATAATGAGTTATTAATGAAGAGATTTATTATTGATGTGTAAGCAAGCATACTTTATTGCACTTATTTACTGCACTGTGTATAAAAGAGTTGACATACACACGTTTGTATATACACGACAGATTATCACTCACCTATGTAAAGATGCAAATCGTCTCGTACGTATGAACTAAAATGTAAAAATATTAGCCCAAGAGTCAGTGCCTGTAATGATATATCAAAAAATTACAAAAAATGTATAAACAAAAACATGTACTTAGTTCACCAGAGCGAGAGCAAGGCCTTCTCGGACACCTCAAAAAACGATTTCCTTCAACATTAAAATGGGCACTACTGTTAAATAGTTCCGATATTTGAGCTTGGGCCAGTTTTCTTACTTTGCAGTCTTTAAGAAAAAGACCCGTTTTCCAATGTATGAGTTAATATAGACTCTAATGTAGTATATGTAATATCATTGGAAAAGCTTTTTGAAGTCATTGCGATGATTTGAAGTCGATGAACGAGTAGCCGAAAAAAATAAAACAGAAGTACAAATTCCAATGACCATTTCTTTGGCCATTTTCTTTGCTTCTCATTACTTATAGCACGAGAAATGTAAAATTCCAATGTTAATGAAACCCTTTCTTCAGAAACAACTAACTCAATGGAATCCGTCGTTTTTTATTTATGAACAAGTCCAAGCTAAATTACGGAATACATTACTACAATTTCGAAACTTGAAAATTGCTTATCACGTCATGCAGTGTTTATAATGAAATTCATCGACTTTAGAAGATCTAACAAATATCATTTGCCCATTCTATAATCGATTCATTCTTTCAGGAACGAGTTTCGTTACTGGCGATGATCGAGGATATTCAAACGAGAACGCGAACTGAGGTCTGAGGAAGCCTTGCACGAGTGTCTGAGTTCAAAGGTTTTCGCACGCGAGTCGTGCATGGAGTTGAAATACTTCTGTAGATGTTTATATAAAATAAATTAATACTTATATTAATGTGTTGTGATTAAGGGCCTATTAAAGCGTATCTTTGGATAAGAAGTGAAGAGTGGAAGTACAGTTTGAGAAAAAAGTTAAAATCGTTGGAGCTCATTAGCAAAAGTGAGAAAGAACTGATAGTTAAAAGTTGAGATTTTTTTTTGTTTGGAAATGGCATAGCAACGAACGTATTTTAACTTAGATTATTTACACGTGTTAAGACAAAAACATTTCAATGTTGTTAAATTTATTACCGAGTATCGTTTACAATAGTTTGTTTCAAGAGAATTCTATGTGTTTGACTTTCCTGTCCTGTGTCTTGATGTGTGTGATTTTTAAATATATAAATGGATTTTGGAATAATCTTCCGAAAGCAGAGATATATCTACCATATTACAGAGATCATGTTAAAGGGTGATCCTCATTGTATGTTATGTCCTCAAATGAAGTAAAATGTTAAAGAATTTCGAAATGAACAAATAAAAATTGTTGAGTTTTTGACTGTTTCAAAATAGTTTTTATTCCAAAGAAATTTTCTGCATTAGGAAGTTTAATGTAAACTGCTAAATATCAACAGGCTTATTAGGTAAATAACAAAAAATATTTAGTCTTTAAAAATTGAAGTCAAATGAAATACTTTAAAAGATACATCAACTCTCCAATAATTGTGATGAATGCTTATCATATGGGTGCAGCTGATTTAAATAGATTTTTAAAAAAAAAATCTGTTTTTGGGCCATTATATGACAGTTCAATTCTCAGTAACAAACAAAAACAACTGAAATCATTCCCCATAACGTTAAATACTTTATTTTTGTATTATATAATTATCTACTATATATTTCTTAAAATAAAAAAAAGTTTCATCTCTGCGATATTGAAGTACACGCGTTATAATTCTATTCCTTCCTTGAGAAAAGGTTCGCTCTTTCAAGCTTCGCTATTCGACGAGTGACGTCATTCGCGCCATCGACGCGGCCGGAACAAAGACCAGCCGCCGAGACTTGTCTGCTACCGGAGCACCCCGCCCTAACAAAAACAAAACAGGGCGTCTGGAGAGAAGGTGACGCGTCGATCGGTGCAGGAGCGAAAAAGCGCCTCCCACGCGGCGTGCGGCCATACACGCAAGCTCATTCAGCTACATCGAGTTCTAAATTTCACTCACAGATGGCGCGCGCATGCGGCGCCCGGAGCAGCCGCTCGATCGATGGGCGGGCGCGCCGCGTGGCATTGTGGGTGTCGATATGCGCTGCCCATTGTCACAGGCGCTCTTGGAGGGGGAAGAGGGGAAGGGAGGGGATAACGACGCTACGCGACGCGTCGCCGCGCGCGAACCATGCCGGCTGGGTGGCGCCGGCTCAGAGGCGGTACATCGAAGAGCGCGAAAACAAAATTTTGGAAACGCGTTCGGTTGTAAATTATATCAATTGACATTGCACGTTTCACGGAAATTCAATGTGAAACCGCTGTCATGCACGGGCGTAAACCGTAGGTGTCGAATGAATTATTACTGCCATTTGTTGCCTATTCATGAAATCATTTCGAAATATAGACTATAGACAACTTAATAATTTATTTCAAATCTAGGCTAATTCTCTTGATTTCCACCCAAATTTCGTTATTCTCACCAGAACGCTTCAAATATATATTTTTTTCTTTGATGGGTCTAGTGGCTTGGAAGAAAGTGCAAATAAAGCAAAAGGCGATGTGTTCGAATCTTGCATATTATGTGTTTATCAAGTGGTTGCTCGAGTGCGGCGTGTGTGTTCAAGTGGTTGCGTCTTATTTTACTTTTCATACCACTTATCCGGACTATCATCATGTTAATCATTCATCTATCATCATTAAATATGCCTCATAATTCTCCCTACCATCAAGCTGACTGACGCCGGCTCTACAACGGAAACTCAACCTCGTGTTTCTCCCTACATCTATCGCCGCATTGATTCTTTGATTATTCTTTCTTCGTTTCTGAGGTCTCCACAACCGTCTCTAGGGTTGCAAGCGGTCGCTGACTTTCCTTATTGTTACTGGTGCTGCCTGATTGGCTGGCAAGAGGCGAGGTTCACCGGCCGCGTTGGAAGGGGGACGGCACCCTGCTTGCACACAGGTTTCAAGGCTACGCCACAGAAGGGTGCCTTGCACGCAGCGCCTGTTTCCGGGGTGGACAAACTCGGTACCTCGTTGAGCACTTCAGAGGCGCGAAATTTGACACGAAGCTGAAGAAACCGAAGTATGTTCCAAGGAGCCTAGGAATCTAAAAATTACAGTCGTCTTGTCTTTCTTTTTAATGTATTAATATTATTATTATTATTATTATTATTATTATTATTATTATTATTATTATTATTATTATTATTATTATTATTATTATTACTGAAAATAAGTTCGAAATATGAAAATAAAAACAGAAAATTACATGAAATGAACGATGAAACGAATCTGGGAATCGGAAATAATTCTCGAATTAAATAATAACAATATTAATTTAATTATAATTAGGTATTCTTATACTCTTAAAAAAGGAGATGAACATTAACCAGAAAGAGAAATAATTGACTTGCTAAATAAAGGGCGTATAGAAGTTTTTCGATGACGTTAACGACAGTACAATCAACGAGATATATCTCCATAGTACAAGTAAACATTCACAATTACTTCAAGGTGTGAAATAAATGTTTAACTTACTTTCCAGAAGTTTCGTAGGCGAAAAGCCAGCACAGCAGTTCATGTCTTCCCGAAAGGATCGTTTCAGATGGAATCTGTAATACAGACAGACATTCCTTTGCTTTCACATTATGACGTGTATCAATTTTCTAATAAAAATTATCAAGGTATAATTTAAATCTGTGTAAATGTCCTTTTTTTAGTTTATTTACATACATTTTGATGGTAAGCTTTAATACTTCATAAATGTGTCATATTTCACTGTGGACAAAAGCCCAGAAAAATTTTACTCTTTGCACATTTACTTAAGAACGTATTTAGGATAATCGCGCAAGACACAATGCACGAGTCACTTTCCCTCACCCGAATCACAAGAACCCCCAAAACCTTTTATGGTACTAGAAAGAATTATATAGAGCATGTGAACTAGTGGTGCTGAAACAGCACGTACTTTCTCGCCATTAGAAATGGACATTAAATAGTTTCAAAAGAAAATCGAATGGTTTCGAGCAATGGATTTTTTATTCAAAACTTCAAAAGAAAATATATTTCTGGCATTGAAGTCATTTTTTAAGGTATGCAGTATATTCACGAACATAGAGGATGAGTTATTTAGCCTTACAATATTCTTTACGCAGTATGCGAGAAAGTAAAATAATTACAAGTTAATAAATAATACGATATAAATAGCGTTGGCAAACAAATGAAAACAGATTGAAAAATATATAATAGTAATTATTAAACACTATGGTATTGTAATATTCTACAAGTATATAAAAGTATTAGTTTATATTACCGCAAACGAAAGGCAGCCATCATTATCAGCCTTCTGTTATCAGTTCGGTGTTACAATGGGTTACATCAACCAACAATGACCGCTCATCTATTCGTTTTCACATTTGACACAACACAGCATTGCCATCCTAACACGCATCTTCAATGGATGCCTACGACGGTTATTTCCGCAATATGTGGAAATAAGCAGTAATCATCCCAAGTTTAAAACCTAACAAACTCCCCAATGACCCCACCAGTTACAGGCATATAAGTCTTCTATCTGTATTAAGCAAATTAGTCGAGAAATTAATACTATTTAGACTAAACAGTTTCCTCACTAATAACAACATCATCCCTTCCTGTCATTTTGGATTCAGATCAAAGCATTCGACAGTCCACTAACTCTTAAGAATTACCGAAGGCATCGCCCAGGCCTTTCATCATAAGAAATACCTAACAGCAGCTTTTTTGGATTTCGCATCAGCGTTTGATCGTGTCTGTTACCGAGGCTTACTTTACAAATTACGACACATAGGAACTCCCGACTATTTATTCAACATAATACACAGTTTCATCTCTAATCGCTCTTTCTCAGTCAAATTAAACAATTATATTTCTCCTCCCTCAATAATCCTTGCTGGAGTCCCTCAAGGGTCCCCGCTCTCTCCCGCTTCGTTTAACACATTCGCCTCAGATATATCTATTCGAGACAAACACACATCACCGCTTTATGCTGACGACACAGCCATCTATGCAGGGGACTCACAGCTTTCCTCCACCATACATCAATTGCAAGTCGCACTAAACATTTTTCAGAATTGGGCTTCTTCATGAGGACTTAATCTAAACCCATCCAAATGCGAAGCTAAAATATTCACTCTTCGAGGCATCAACCATCCTACTCTCATTTATATTAATAATCAAAACGTTCCTTGGAATCCTCCAAATAAATCGATAAAATATCTAGGTGTGCTCTTTAACACCAGACTAGTATGGAAAGCTAACATTTTAAATAAATGTAACAAAACACAGGCCGCACTTTTTAAATTGTATCCTTTAATAAACAAAAAGGCAGCTCTTAAAACACTGTCTCTATTACTGTTCAAAACTGCCATTCGTCCCATAATTACATATGCATGTTCGATCTGGGGAGGAGTTGCACCTTGGTACGTAAACGCTCCAAACATTCCAAAATAAAATCCTTCGCACTGCCGTCAAAGCGCCTTGGTATGTGTCAAAGAAGCAACTCCATAGTGTGTTTGTTCTTCACACGATTGATGATTTTATCAGTCACCAATAATTTTTTTTCTTTCCCTGCACTTCCCCTGCGAGGTCCACATTCAACCTCGGAAAACAACCAACACCATGTAATCAAATCTAGATTCCCAAAGGATAAATTTAAACCGCCCTAAAGAGAAATGCATAATTTCACAAATTTACTTTTTATTTTATTTTTTCCTGTAATTGTCCTATTCTCCCATACATTCTCGCATTCAAAAGTATTGATTATTGAGGTCTCCTGTGGGAGTACACTTGCTCTCCTGTAACACTTAGTACTAAGCTTGCTAGGTTGTACAATCATATCATATACAATCTTGTAAAGCGCTTACTTCGCTATATAAATAAATAAAATTTTAAAAAAATAATACAATTAAAAGACGCAATTTTATATGAAATAACGTAATATAATGTAAATATAATAATAATAATAATAATAATAATAATAATAATAATAATAATATGAAATAATATACAAATTCTAACTTACATAGCATCCAACTGCGTAAATTGGGAGCGGGAGACTAAAGGCTAGCGATCTTTATTTCATATTTATTTCAAATAGGTTTTAAATAATTTCTAAAAGAAGCGTAGGATTTTCAGAGTAACTGCTTAAGTTTGGCTTCTAATTATTGAAAAATACTTATATTTTCGAAAAATTCAACATGTTATTTGAAGATATGTTTTTAATGAACACATTTCATTCAGAAAAAAAAACTGCATCTTTATAATTGTAGTTGAAGGAAAATGTCGGAAATATTTTGAATTTTTTCAATTTTCAAAAAATTAGGGTTACCAACCAACATAAGACCTGAGGCGTTCGCTTAAACGTCCTTTAGACTATCCAACAACAAAATTTAACCACAATCGATTGCACCATTTTCTTAATTTTGAAAATATCCGAAGGGCTTCATGTAAAGTCAAAAATAAAATATCGGTTTCAAATTCAAGAGGTCGCGCCATCAGTCAGATCATTTGAGGAATATCAATTTTGGAGGAAATCGGCTGAATGGTTTAGACGTTAGCGCTGTTCCACGGCAGACGAACAGACAGACGTTTTGCCATCAATCGATTTTTCGGTATCAAGGATCCACAAATTATTGATTCTGACTACACCACCTGTTAGAGGATTTTTTTCTAAATTTAGCAACTGGATTTATCCACTTTTTCGTTGTCAGGGCCCTGTAATAACTTTATTTCGAAAATTCTCTGTTTTTTTCGCGCAGCATTACATAACTTTCTCTCTACTGCGGTAGCGTTAGCGGTAGCGAGAAACTAAAAAGGTGTTTGCAATTTCAGTTTGTTTTATATTAATGAAAATTATTTTAATTGAGTTTGCCCACAAAATAAAAATTATGAACAAGTTTTTACGTAGTCATTAAAATGCTTAATGGGAAATCTACTTGAACCCTTGAACATCTAGTCTATATCCAAATTTCGGAGTGTGTCCAAATCAATTTATTCAATTGCTGTAATCATGCGCTGCGATTAAGATAGTGCCATAGAAAATGATGGATGAAAACTACAATCTTTGATGAACACCCACAGAATCAATCACACGGAGTGATATTTGAGGATCGGTGAGGTGGAGGTTACCATTAATGCTTTATCACCCGCTGTTGCACGATGATTGAGTGGTTATTGAAAGAGTCGTTGACAATATGGTGGCGCATTCTCATTTTGTAGAATAAAATCAGCACCATTGTTCTCAAGCTACGGTAATAATAATTATTGTATTAACTCAGCCAGATACGAACTATTTGTCACATCCTCTTTTAAGGCATGTTGTACTCTCTCACATAACATCTCCCAGCGTACATCAATCTCTGTCAACGTTTACGAACACCCCAGACAATACGTCTACTTGAAGAGCTCACCTCTCAGAACTCACCCTTCAGGCTTCCCAGTTCTTGGTTTCTCGGATAAGTGAACTTCTGCGAATCCTCTGCTTAGATTGCTTGTCTATATCCATTTCCCTTCTGCTGATGACCGGTAAATTTATTTTCCTTTAAAAAAGTATCCCCTCTGTTGAAATTTAAAAGATAAAGATTTGTAATTCATCATATATTTGCGTGTTTGAAATGAACCATGGTGCTGTTACTATTTTTCGTAAGATTTTATTTTGTGTAATTTGTAAGTTATTGAGGTTTGTTTTGACAGTATTTCTCCAAATTGAACAGACATCAGTAAGCGTTAGTAGTATAATAGATTTATAAAGTAATTTTTCAGTACATAAATTTAGATTATATTTTTTATTGATTAGCGAATAAAGTTGTACCATTTTTGCTTTAGTTTTGTTGATTATGGATTGCAAATATTTATTCCATGTGAGTTTAGTATCAAGAAGTATACCTACGTATTTAACAGGTTGGGAATTATCCACCCATTCGATAGGAATATTATTTAGTTTAAATTGTGTGTGAGGTTTCGTTTGTCGTAGTGAAAAAAAATTACTTGTTTTACTCTGGTTCATTTTGATATTCTCTTGATTCGCCCAGTCTGTGAATAGATTAAGATCATCCTGAAGGTAAATGATGGCTGTTTGTAAAAAGGCATGATGTTTGGAAAAAGGGCTGTGTCGTCTGCATTTAGAGCTCTTTGAGTGTTAATTAAAAATGGTAAATCTGAAATGAAAATGTTAAATAGGGTTGGCGGTAGTGGTGAACCTTGCGGGATACCTACTGAAATTTTGTGAAGATTTGAGCTGGCCAGGTTTACTTTAACTCTGAATCCTCTGTCCTTGAGGAAACTTTTGATTATGTTGAACATGTAGTCCGGGGTGTCCTTTTGTTTTAATTTGTATAACAAGCCACGATGCCATACTCTGTCGAATGCTTTTCAAATGTCTATGAAGATAGCTGTGATGTTTTGATTTTTATGGAAACTGTTGGAGATGAATTCAGTAATTCTTAAAAGTTGATGGGTGGTACAATAGTTTTATCTAAAATCAAATTGTGACTATAATATTTTCTGTAAAAGTTTTTGAAGTCTTTTTAGAATTAGAGTTTCAAACACTTTTGCAAAAGCTGGGAACAAATTTATTGGTTTGTAGTTTTCTGAGTTCTTGGAATTTTTTTTGGTTTGCAAATGGGTAAACTTGTGGCGATTTTCCATGCGTTTTGGAAATAGCCTATTCTTAATGCTGCGTTATAAATTGGAATTATTCCAGCGATCATGTTCATACTCAGCACCTTGAGAGCTTTGTTTGAAATATTATCTTACCCTGAGGTTTTTTTTGGTTTTGGATTTTGTTTCGTGTTTTACTTCCAAAGGCGAAATAAATTTAATACTGATTGACCGAAACAGTTTGAATATGATAACATTTTCTATTTCCTCTTTGAAATTTTGATTAACTACTACGTTATTAGTAAATGAGTTTTCGGAATGTTTGGCTATTAAGTTGGAGTTTTCATTATCTATATTTGCAGTAGTCGAGCAATATTTGAGTTTTCGAATATTTGGTTTTTGGTTTGTAAGCTGTTTGATTGTGGTCCGTAAGTATCGAGATGAAGGGTGAATTTGTTTTATGAAGTCCCTGAAATTATATCTTAGTTGATAGGTTATTATTTTTCCTTTTGATATCTGGTATGCGATTAGCTTGCTAATATCTCCGTAAATTGTGTTTACTGTCTATTACATTTTTAATATTGCTAGGTATTATTAGTAAAAAATTGAACGAACGAGGTGTGAGTGTAGATCCTTTTTTGATGGTTGAATTAATAGGATTTGTTAGATAGTGTATTTCCAAGTCAATGTCATTTTTTATTTAAATGAATTTGGGTATTTATAATTTATTTTAATCATTTCTTCGAATTTATACCAATTAATCTTAGAAGGAAGCGGAGAATAATAATCAGAGAGGTCATAAGGTTGAAAAGTATTTATTACGGGATTATGATCTGAATCTAATTCCAGTAATACTGTTTGGAAAATTGGTAAATTAATTGTTTTTTGTGATTATTATGTCCAATATATCTGGAATTGAATTTGAATTGTATGGATAGTGTGTTGGTTCAGATGGAGCTGAAATTTTAAATTGTAATTGGTCAGCCAAATTAGATTTAGTACATTCCTGTGAAGCCACTATAGTAAGCCCCGAACAATGTAACGGCAATGCCTATGTGATATATTAGAAAACAATGCAACTACAAGGGATAATATGTAAATTTAATCCGTTCTCTTAACAATTCGTGCAAAAAAATTGTAAAATGATAGAGTGTCACATATGACACGGAGCACTAAAGGGGTACATTTTCGACCCCTTGGGGAGAAAAATTCACTTCAAGAAAAAATAATTATTGAATTTTTTCTACTGATCGCATTTTCGATATATTTATTTATTTATTTACGTCAAAAAAAACAGTTAAAACTGCGTATGACGTGCTATGGGGAAAACTGAAATGTGTGCACATTTTCAAAATTCTGTGATCCCTACACTAAGTCATATACTACTTAAATTTTGAATTTTTGAAAGGGAGAAAAAAAAAAAAAAAACTCCCATGTAATAAAATCTATTTTCAAGGATAAACAAGCAATAAGTTTTGAGTTTTGAAAGGGAGAAAAAAAACAAAAAAAAACTCCCATGTAAAAAAATCTATTTTCAAGGGTAAATAAGCAATAAATTTTGAATTTTGAAAGGGAGAAAAAAAAACAAAAAAACTCCCATGTAAAAAAAATCTATTTTCAAGGGTAAATAAGCAATAAATTTTGAATTTTGAAAGGGAGAAAAAAACAACAAAAAATCTCCCATGTAATAAAATCTATTTTCAAAGATAAATAAGCAATAAATTTTGGCTCTTATTACTTCCTGCCGCGACAACATGGAAACGATAATTTGAATAATTGTATTTCCCAATGAATTCTAGAAGACGTGCACAGAAAATGAAGTTACATTTATGTCCAGAAGCAAAACAAGGGGCCATCTCAGCATTTGCTCAATGGATCGGGGAAACTGGACGAAAAACCTGATCAGAAGATGGGTTTTTTTTTTTGGCTAACATTTTTATTTATTTATTTATTTACGTCAAAAAACTAGCCTTTGGAAATATACACTATTATATATAATTTCTATATTATGGAAATATACTGTAATACAGACAGTAACACTTACTGACAAATGATAAAAACCATGTCCTGGGGTATAAAGTGTCCGGTATTTTGATTCTAGGTTTTTTTTTACATGAAGCCCCTGGGACACTTTCAAAATTTTCAAAAAGATGGCTCCATCTGTTTTGATTAAATTTTGTTTATGGATAGTGTGAAGGACGTTTAAGACAATGGTGCAGATCCCATGTTCGTTAAAAACCCTGATTTTTCGAAAATTGCAAAATTTCAAAGTTTTACCGCCATCATCCTACAACTACAATTATAAATATGGAGATTTTTCCCTTAATGAAATATGTTCCAATGATATATTTTGAAAAATGTTCATATGCAATTTTTCGAAAACATGTGTACTTATCGTGTAATTTGCGTGCATTTTTGTTGCATTATTAAACTTTGTTTAAACAATTTTTTCTCAAAACCTTTTATTGTTTTTATTAAATTTTGTTTATGGATAGTGTAAAAGACGTTTAAGAGAATGGTGTGAGTACTAAGTCCGTTAAAACCCTGATTTTTCGAAAATAGAAAAGATTCAAAAATTTTTCGGCATCTTCCTACAACAACAAATATGGAAATCACATTGTTCTTCATGAAATATGTTCATGAAAAACTGATCTAAAAATTATGTCATGTTTAATTTTTCGAAAACACAAGTATTTTGGGCAAAATTTTGTGCCAAACACAGGCAATTTTTATTTTTCTTTAAACCATTTCTTTTCTTACAAACAATTTTTTGATTAAATTTAGGCCTTAGATAGCGTAAAGGACAGGGGAAAGCGTTAAGGGAATGGTGCATGTCTCATGTTCGTTAAAATGCCTTATTCGAAAATTTAAAAAGTTACAAATTTTCGGCTTCATCCTACAGCTACAATTGTGAAGATAGTACAATTTTTTCGTAAAGAAATGTGTTTATCAAAAACATCTTCAAATAAGTTTATTTTTAATTTTTCGAAAATATGCGTATTTTTGTAACAAAGTCGCCCCCTCGGAATTTTCTGCTGTTTGTGAACGTAATAGAAGTGGTTCAAGGCGGTTGGATGCTACATCAGTTAGAATTTGTACATCATTTCATATTTCTTTGCTCGTTTCTTCCATTCAAGCTTATATTATACGTTCACAAAATAATCTTTTAGAAATTATTTAAAAGCTGTTTAAAATTGCATTCTTTGAGTTAGATATGAAAACGAATGGATGATTTCGCTTTGCGTAATAAGATGTGGGAATGAAGAGTAATGCGTGTAAAAAATGAGTAAGTTTGATTAATATAAAAATATCATATTTAATTATTATATTTTTCTTTTTTGCAAAATTGGCAAAATGTGTATCTCATCCGAATTGTTGCTGGTTGCAACACATTCATTGTTGGCCAGGGCCGCCTTTCGTTCGCATTAATATAAACAAATAATTTTATTTTCGACTAAAATGCACATCGCGCATCGTTGGTACATTTATGTAGAACGTGAATACACTAAATTCAATGACAAGAAGCTGTTTTTGTTCAAATGTTTGAATTTTAAAGAAGAAATGTAATATTCACACGTCGTTTATTTAAGAATTGTTCAAGTAGTAGTTGAAATGTAAGACATAAATTGTCGCATTATAATATTATATAGCCATTAACAACATTGTGAGGAAGTACATGCTGTTAAAGCAATCCTAGTTTCATTAAAATGAAGCTTTCCAAATACGATGGTGAACTACATCTGACTTTATTAACATTGTTTTCACGGATGAGTAAATATTCGAATGTGCGAAATTGATGGTGATTTCGTTTTAAGAACTGTAGTTGCATTATTCGAGAAATAAAACAAAAGAGAAGTGAAGATCTCGTCGATTAAGTCGAGTTCTTATCACCAAGGAACTTATTTTCGCTTCAAGAAGTTAGCCTTCCGGAAACTTTCAAAATTAATTACTTTGCGAGACAATCAAGGATAAAATTACTTTTGAGACCTTCAAATTGTTTTATGAGAGACAAGAGGTATCTTTATCTCCTTTTCACAGATGAAAGAGAAAATCTCTTTAAAAGTCTATCCCAACCTGGGCAGACGAAATCAGTGAAGTGGATGATTCTCCGAAGTCTCTGTTCCAAGTGTGGGGAGTTCGAATTCCGCCTCGGTTGATTGATTTCGGGTGCGTCAACTCATCAGGTCATTAGTCCGTTAAGGGTAGTGCAGGTTTTGTATCGCGGGAGCTGCCATTGATATTTTCCCCTCTGGATGTCGAGATCCGATGCCGACCTACATGCCGGCTAGCGGGGTTTCCCCAACCAGGCATTTCCAACCAGCGGGGCACCGCCTCAACAGACACAGGCTCTAAGCTTCCGATTAGTCTCTCGATATTTGTGGCACTGTGCGTGTAAGTTGGAGCGAGAATAGGACAAAAAGTAGGAAGGAAAAATAGCGCGTTGTCTCATGCCCGTTTGTTGGGGTACTGTTCCGGCATTCGACTGGTATTGATAGGAAAAAAACACGGAAAACTACCAATCAGAGCAACCGGTCACTAGAATTCTCATCCAGAATTCGACCTAGCACCTTAATTCAACGTAGTGTCGAAAAATCCTGCCACCGTCGAGACTCCAACCCCAGCATTTCCCAGTCAGAGGCACTGCAGGGACATCCGTTTATGCGCTGAACCACATAAGCATTCCGCTTCGAGCATGGTAATTTCCTTGTGGGATGGGGGAGCTCTCCCAACCAACCATCTTTCAGTTATCTTCCTTCCGTTCTTGGGTGGCTTGGATGCGGTAAGTTTTGTGAGCGTGCTTATATGCAGACAGGTGCGAGACGTACGGACACACTAAATTGAAAAAGTTAATTAGTAATTATACGAGCAATTATGTGTTGTTGTAGCACTACTAGATCTTTACTACCTAAGTACGTAGTACGGCGAGAAAATAGAAAGGTTTATTTAAAATTAATTGCTGCTTTCACCTCTTGAATAGTGTCCCCTGTTGCATTTTAATTAACCCGCATCGAATATAATTTCCCTCAAATTCGAGCAGAAATTTGCGCATTTTCTGTTTAATGTGCCTCTATTTCAGTTAATTCCTCCACTACTTGAATAAAACTCTAATTAGTTTCATCTTCCGTCACCAGAGAGCAGTTCAAAAGGAGTTCGGGAAAACCGTCTCCATCGCGTGAAGGCCGTGAAGGTGAAGTGATCAGGGAGCAGGAGCGGACTCTATGATCCCCATGTGAAGGTTTGGGTTAGTGTATTTCCTGGGAAAATTAAGTTTTTCTCCTATTTTAAGCTCAGCTTTTACCATGGTTTTCACTGACGTGCTTTATTTCTCTACCAAACACATAGTTCATGAGGTTCTGCTCGCGTCTTCAGACAGAAATTGATATCTTTACCCTCTCGTGTAATAACTGCATGTGGATGTTTTTCACCATTTGTCTGACGATAAATAGCGGAACATTTCATTTGTTTCCTCTAAATTTGTGCTAGATCAAAGTAATAAAATCTATCCTGATGATTGTGTTTGCACTTTGTATCAGCGTTAATGTTTTAACATTATTTTGGTAAATCTATTATTATTATTATTATTATTATTATTATTATTATTATTATTATTATTATTATTATTATTATTATTATTATTATTTCTATTATTATTATTATTATTATTATTATTATTATTATTATCATTATCAACTTATTATCAGTTGTTACAACGAGTATAACAATAAGAGATTCTGCAATTAAATTACACTGCTCGTTTGTAAGTACATAATAATTGTAAGCATTCTCCTATTACATACTCCACTGCGTTGCACTGTGCCGCAGCCTCGTTAGCGCTAGGCGGAGATGACGGTCTCTCGCAGTCCTTTGTCGTCGCGTCCTGGGATGAGATAATGGGACCATTGTTTTGAAGTTTTCGCACCTGCAACCCAAGGGCGCCCGCAAAGGCAATTCGAAACCGCTGCGAAAGGAGCTGAGGAAGCCGGATGCGGGGGCGCATTTGCGGACTGTGACATTCGTAATTAATTAAATGAGCGCGCCTGTGTCACAGGTGATGAGACGCCGGGTGAAAATGGAGCTCCGTCTAAGCTTGCATGCGGCAAAACACTGCTGTGGAGACGAGACGGAATTATGGGGTAAAATTGTAATTTTGTGGTGTAGTTAAAATTTTAACAGTTCGTGGCGGTTCAATCCGCCCCTTCTTCACCACAGAAATATAAAAATGGAGAATATCATGATTAAAATGGATTAGAAACTTTGAAACTTTTTTAGTATTATGCAATGAAATGAGAGCACCATATTTTCATGTTTAAAAATGTGTTTACATTAGCGAACCGTCTCTCTTAATTCAGTTTCTACTTGGCAATGCCATGATTAATGTTCAGCATCCAGAGACTATATTTTTATCTAAAAAGTATTCAAGGTAATAAAATTAATTATCGTGCATAAGCAAATTGTGTTGATCAGAGCTGTACCGGGAGAGGTGGCCCAGTGCATCAACTCATGTTTCTGCACTGCCCCTAACCGGGAAGTTCTAGGTTCGGGTCCCGGCGGCTTCTTAGCTAGGTCGAATTCAGTCGCTATCTGGAAGAGAATTCTATAAGCTGGCTGCTCTGAATGGTAGTTTTTCCGATCAACACCAGGAGAATGCCCGAGCAGTACCCTCACAAAAGGGCCACGGACCACGCGTGATCTTTCCTTCCTCTTCCTTGTCCTAACCACACCCCTTACACACACTAACACTAACATGTACTACACTACCACACCTACCGGGAGACGTGTCGGGAGCTTAGAGTTTGTCCCAGCTGGGGCGGTACCCCGCTGGTGGGAGGTACCTGGTTGAGGGAAACTCCGCTAGCCGACGGTAGGTCGGCGCCGTATCTCGCCATCCAGCGGAGAAAGATCACCGTCAACTTCCGAGGAAAAAGTGCACAACACTTGCGGGAATAATTACAAGTAGTTGGCGTACCCGAAATCACCAACAACCAACGAACCATCAAAGCTATATGGTGCAATCTATAATGCAAAGCAATTCGCAAGTACAGTCTTCTTAGGCAGCAGTGTATTCACAGATGAGATTATCCAAATACAATCAAAAGTTCTGACCGGATTTGTATGATTTGTGTGCAAAGGAGAGCATTAAATTCAGAAATATTTTTAAACTCAGTGTAATAATTTAGGACGTCAAGCAGGCGTTAATAAAATAACGGAGGAATGCTCGTTAATGTGAGGCCATATGAACTGTTTGACTATTTTTACCATATTTATATTTTACTTTCTCGCATACTACTTAGTGTAAAGAAGCACGTAAAGCTGTGCGAAAGTACAAAAATGTGAGAAGGTACGTGCTGTTGTCGCACCAATAGTCTTATTGAGTTTTGTCCGCATTACAAAAAATAGTCGACGTTGTAACTTAATTTAGTGTATTTGATGTCTTGTAGAAGGTTGACCATAGCATCACCTTTATATGTCTACAAATATTAAATCATATCCCGACAAGAATAAACTTTTCTGACACAAATAAAGTTTTCTAAAGATTGCTTGCAAAATAGCAAACCGTATTTGTACGATTTTGGTTTAACTACGTAGTACATTTGCAGCAGTGGATATAATTAAAAAAAGGTTGTTTTTCAATAGACAAGTTTGAATTTCCACGTTCTTATGAAAAGCTGCACCAAAAAATCTTACAAATTCACGATAACTAGTGACAAAATATCAAATGAAGATTAATGGAACTTTTTATATTGATTGATTAATTAAGGTTACCGGACACGGCAACTGCTATGGTCGATAGTCCCGTTAGTATGGTAAATGTTTTGTAGCAGGAGGACAGTTTGTCCACTGCTGGATGGTGAGAGCCGGCGCCAGGCTAAACGTTGGTTTGCGGTTGATTTCCCCGTCCAGGTATGTACCGTAGATAGGCACCGTCGCAACCAGGATAAGCTCCGGGACTGGTCTTCCGACATTAGTGCTTGCGTGGTACTTATAAGTATACATGTGTATGTGTATGTGTTAGGGGAGAGAAGGATGAGACAGAAAAGATCGCGCGCGCTCCGTAGTCCGTTTGTTAGGGTACTGCTCCGGCATTCGCCCGAAATAAATCGGGGCTGAATTCGATCTAGCTAAATAGCTAGGAGAGCAGAGTTTCTGCGAGGAACTGACTCTCCGACATAAAGGACAAAATAGAAGAAAAATAAACCTTTGCGTCAAAAATGTTTCCTTAAAAACTCATTTCGAAACTTCAAAGCGTCAAAGACTCAAATTACGCATCAAAGGATATATAGGAAAACACCTCCTAAATGAAATATTTGTCTTTTACGGAAAAGTTTTTGAAAAAAGAAAACAAAGGAAAAAGGGAGGAACATGACATGGAAAATCCAATGTAAGATTTTCAAGGCCGAAAGATATTCGCCTTTCGAGAGAGAGGACGGAAAGAGGATTTCGGGTGAAAGTGTATTAGCTCTTTTCGCTGTCAACCGTCACGAATCGTGAAGTTACTAAGAGATCCTAAATGAAAAGCTGAGCTCAAAGAGGTAGCCATCTTGTACGAATTAGATCGGAGATGACTTAACTTCAGTAGTTAAAGAAAGATGGAACATTCGTGGAGAGTGACGAAGGTTTTCAGGTATAGAATTTGTATTGAAAAATAATTCAGAGAACATCATTCAATGCTATTGAAACAGACAGTGCATTCCTTAATGCAATTTAATTATGTATTATTGACAATAGATAATATGTGAATCGCTTTGCTTTAAAATTGAGTGTCACAACACGAGAAATGTGTAGAGAATACTTGTAACTGAATTTGAAATTTCTAGGTCTGAGAGTAATTTGTTTTATGAAGTGAGACAGACTAATTGAAATCGTACGTCTTCTTTTAAATACCTAGTGAAAAATCTGATAATGCATTGGTGTCAACAAATTAATTCGAATTCGGAGAAACAGGTAGTGCTACAACAGCATATACTTTTACGATTTATCAGTAACGGATGTTATATTATAATATAGCAAATTGTATCATATTTCAAAAAATCTAAACGCCCTTGACTAACAGTCTCTGTAAAAGAGAGATTGTTGCGGTATAAAATTATTCGAGAAAAATTCAAAATTCTCACATTTAATTTATAAATACTCTACTCACATTTCAAAACATTGTACATGAAAGTATTAAAATTAAAATTAAATTAATTGTTAAAATTATTGCATTATATAAGAACCTCCTAGCTTCAATTTTGAAGGTGTAAGAAAGGGGTCACGTTTGAAGATGTAAGGTTCGAAAAAAATTGAACTCGTGAACATTCGAAATTCCAGAGGTTTACTAAAAACACAACAATGACAATATTATTAAGCAAGATTTGATTGTTTAAATTAATTTAAAAAATCATTTTTATTTAAGACACATTAAACAAATTCGAAAATTTGTAGAGAATTTTGAAAATGCTAGAGAAGTTAATGTAAATTTGAGATAAATTTGAGAAGCCACACCATCAACCAGACTGAATTGGTTTTCTCCCAAGAGTTTGTTTATTTTGTATTTAATTCGAAAATGTCTTCACACTATGCAAAGTCACACACTAAAACCATCGCTATGTCTTTAAAACTACTCATATTTTAATATTTCCTCTCCATTTTCTATCTTCAACGTGGGTGGTGAATTCATACATTTTATTTTAACGATAGGTTGAGATCCGATTTATACAGAAAACCAATTGTGTAAATTATCAGATTTTGTAAGTATATCGAGGAACTCCAGAAAGGAATTAATCAAGAGAATTCAGTACTTTCGTTCCAAACTCGGTAATATCATTCTCCATTTATTTAACAGTGGTACATTTTCACCATTCACAGCTTCATTTCCAAGTATAAATAAAACCTCTTTAAAATACCAACATACAATGATACCTTAACAATACTGAAGAAAACAAACTGCTTTTGATATTAATCGATTTACAGAAACCAGCATATAAAAAATTAACTATAAAACATGCACACCTTTGCCTAGCATGTGCGACCAATTTTATCACCATTGTGATCAATAATATACTCCGCTCTATTGAAAACCAACGTTTTTTTATACAACATGTTGCAACTGTCTTAAAAAGAAAATTAAAACTGCATTCTATTGTAATGACTTTCTACTCTCTTGAGCAACGGTCATTCCGTATCCTCCATCTTCTACCCTGTTGGTTATGGTATTCTTTCACCTCTTTATGTTTCGACATTTTAACCTGACCTCCTTCATTTAAAATGAATTATTATCGAAAATACGTCCTTGATTTCTCGGCCATTAATCAACAATAACTATAAAATATTTAAAATAAATTTTACAATAAAACTACACTTCTTGTGAAATTCGTAACTGAAAATCGCTGCTATGCAACACACCTTTGTCGCACATCAATTCTCACCTCCAAAGTGACTTTTTCCTGTCTTTTCATGCCCCAATATAAAAATATAATATCCTAAACAAAAAATTCGACTGCCGAAGTCGTGACGGTTCACTTCAAGATTGATCGGGAAAACATATTATTCTAAAACACCTATGTGTGATTTAATCGTTAATATTATTCGCAGATGAACGAACAGATGTTTTCAGAAATAAACACTTCTTCGGCATCAAGGACCTACAAAACAAATTCTTACTACACACGTATTCAAGAATGGTTATTTACGTATCTAGTATAGATATTGAGTCTTTGTTGAAGGAAAAACTGCGTTTAGAAATGAAATGTCAAAATATTTTCGTAGGAGTTGCGTACATAATTTCGATACGAATTTTTGGAAATTTAGAAACATATTCTCTTCGGCTCAATCACAATACGTAAGGTGATAGCCATGATGATTCAACTTGTCCCAGTGTTTTCTTTACTGTGCAATACTCAACTGTCTAAAGTGGTAATGACTTCCTTGCGTTAGGCGTACGGCAAAGTGTTTTGACTATTTTAGCATGGTCTAAAAAGGTGTGGCGATCATCTAGGTTAGGAAAACCTAGACGGAAAGAATTCGAAATTATGTTGAAGAGCTAAGTGATACATTGTCAATACGACAATCAGGGGAAGTTGAGATGAGCGGATACTGGAATGAGGCCTACTTCAGATGACGGCATTGCATGATAGGGGATAGCGTCATGGCGGAATGATGCTATTGCAGGTTGTAATAGCAGAATTACCGCACGAAGAATGAAGAAAGTTGAAGTTGTAATTCCATGGAGGGGAGATGGAACTGATGCGACAAAGTAGAACAGGAGGAAGGAGAAGAGGAAGAAGGGGAAGAATAAGAAGAGGAAGAAGGGGAAGAAGAAGAAGAGGAAGAATGGGAAGAAGAAGAGGAATAAAAATAATTAGGCAGGTCACTTAGTGGTTCGGTTGCAATGGTGGAGAAAACGAGAGGTAGTCAAAGGCAGGGATGTACAGAATGAACTGAACACATAGAACGAGGAACAGAACTAGCGAGGAGTAGGACAGAGTTGCGGACGATGGAAGGGCGGAGAAGCAGAAGCAAAGGAGGGGGAACGTGAGTCTGACACTAGAGACGCACTCCGGGGTCTAGAATGCTCGCGGTGGCAGGACGTCCACAGCCAGCGAAAGGCCGAGACTCGGAAAACCTCGACGCCGCGACGAGCCCACGACAGAGAGGCGAAGATGGAATAACGAGGCGGATGCACCCAGGTAGTGGAACCATGGACGGTCTCGCCCGCCACGCAGCGGGATGGCAGAGTGGGGCTGGGCCTGGGTGGCGGGATTCATGGCGGGCGGTATCGCGCGGCCGGCGAGTCGCAGATCCTGTTTCAGAGGGATTGCGAGCGCGTCGCGCCACGCAAGGATTACACCCTAAAGCCGCACAGACCGAGTCCCGAGCGGCGGAGGCAGTTCGCGCTCCAGGGCGGGGGCGGCGGGGGCGGCGGGGGCGGCGGGGGCGGCGGGGGCGGCGGGGGCGGCGGGGCGGCGGGCGCGGCGGGGGCGGCGGGGGCGACGGGGGCGGCGGGGGCGGCGGGGCGGCAGAGGGGCGGCAGGGGGCGGCGGGGGCAGCGAGGCAGCGGGGGCGGCAGGGGCGGCGGGGGGGCGGCAGGGGCAGCGGGGGCAGCGGGGGCAGCAGGGGCAGCGGGGGCGGCCGGGGCAGCGGGGGGCGGCGGGGGCCGCGGGGGCGGCGGGGGCGGCGGGGGCGGCGGGGGCAGCGGGGGCAGCGGGGGCAGCGGGGGCGGCGGGGGCGGCGGGGGCGGCGGGGGCGGCGGGGGCGGCGGGGGCGGCGGGGGCGGCGGGGGCGGCGGGGGCGGCGGGGGCGGCGAGGGCGGCGAGGGCGGCGGGGGCGGCGGGGGCGGCGGGGGCGGCGGGGGCGGCGGGGGCGGCGGGGGCGGCGGGGGCGGCAGGGGCGGCGGGGGCGGCGGGGGCGGCGGGGCGGCGGGGGGCGGCCGCGGGGGCAGCGGGGGCGGCAGGGGCGGCGGGGGCAGCAGGGGCAGCAGGGCGGCGGGGCGAGCGGGGGCAGCGGGGGCGGCAGGGGCGGCGGGGGCGGCGGGGAGGGGCGGCGGGGCGGCAGGGGCAGCGGGGGCGGCAGGGGCGGCGGGGGGCGGCGGGGGCAGCGGGGGCATACAAGTGAGGCATCACTCAGCCGGGACAAGCTCTAATCTCTTGACGTCTTTTGACATAAGTGTAAGTACGGATGAGGATAGGGCAAGGAAGAGGAAGGAAAGTTCGCGCGCGGTCCATGGCCCGCTCGTTAGGAAATTATTTCGGATTTCGCCTTTTTTGACCAGATAAACTACGGGAAACCACCAATCAGAGCTGTCGACAGCTAGTATTCTCCCCTGGACCAGAGCCCAGACTTTCGACCTAGCTATCGAGCTAGTGCCGAAAATCCTGACGCTGTCGAAACTGAAACACTAGGAGAAAACTGATATAATAAAATTTTTTTGTAACCACCAGCTGAATTTGATCATTTGGCATTTAGCAAAAAAAAAAAAGTTTTAACGAAGCACTTCAGATTTGAACAAACGTATTAAAGTTTATTTAAATGTGAAAGAAAAAATCAAATTTGAAATGAACAATGAGCGATTCGGACAACCGGCGGGCCAAGTCAGGCGGAATTCACCTGTAAGGAATTTTCATATATTGACTGACGTAAGTGTATGCATTTGAGAAACGTACGCAAGCAATTTCAACGTAAGTCACATTGTGTGATTCCATTTTTTAAAATTTTGACCCCTAACCTCTAATACACGATTGTAAGCCATCCTTAGGGCAAACCCGTTCCTAGCTTGTACATTTGTTGAGTTAGTTGCGTCCAAAATATTATTAATTTTCCTCAAAATAGTGATTCTTAAGGTACAGAACCGTCGAAATAAATTTCATTTCAATTCACTGAATACTATTTTAATCCCGCTAGGACACTGCACAGGCCAAGCCAGCCGGCTGGAGATCATTTCATTATTTTGGTATTAATATTTGTATTATCCATAATGATTTTAATTATCAGACCAATTTAATGAGTTGACGCAAGTTTCTACTTACACGCTATGAATTCCAGGAAACGGAAGCGACTCCTAGAAGCTTTGTACAAACACAGGCCAAAGCCGTTGAAAGTGGTCGCGGAGATGACGCAGTGTCTAGAATTAAGAGTTTGTAATTCGTCATAAAAAGCAGCGCTTTATTACAAATCCGAAACCGCGAAGATGTATGAATTATGGTACCGAACGGAAAGCCTTCCAGGTGAAGAACAAGACATCAGATGATATTTTATCCACGAGAGAATTGTATAAGCATGCGTTAACGACAAACAGGTGACATATAAAATTGTTTTGCATGTATTTCATGTTTGTAACAAGATTCTACTTATTGTATGAGCTAACAACGTAATTGTTATATTCCAGGATTTGTTATATTCCATTGTGGCCGTAGAAGTGCGATGTAGATGCTCACATTTCATCTCATTACTCTATCGAAACTGCAAAAAATTATTTAATAACCTTAACACATGTAGCTCACATAAATAGAGATTGTTTACTAATTAAGTCTCAAGAAATTTAAAAAAAACTTGTCAAAAATAACATGTAAAGAAATATAAATATACGAATTTTATTTCTTAAAAAAGTCAGTTTTCTAAAAAAGAATTCTAACAAAACGTAACTGCAATGCAATAATATAATGCAATAAATGCATTTTAATAACTTGTAATGTAAAAATATAGCACTTATTTCATTGTACAATATTGGTCGAATATTTCAGGATATACCAAACGTGTTTAGGCAATGTACTACATCACATTATTCTTGAAAGTCACAGTAATTCATTATTTTAAGATGGTTTAAGTGAAAAAAAATACAAAATCTAGTGAAGCAGCATTGAGACAACAAAATAATGTGTTTAGCCATTTACGAATTATATCTTATTCTTGGAAAGATGAGTTGAGATAATTATTTCCTCAAATAAGCAGATGGAATATAATAACTTGAAAAACACTTCGACATTACAGTCATGCATTCCGAAAGGAATAATAAGGAGAAATAATACTTTTTTTCACACACAAATATGCCTTAAATACGCCCCGTAAAACGAATGCTTACCTCGGGTCCGAGCAAATCCGTGGTATTTCTTTCCTGTCCCTATCTTTCACTTCAGGGACGTAATACGCGCAGGGGGCGGATATCATAAAGGAGCACGACGGACCGTATTTATTCTCCCGAACAAAACGTCCTAGAAGTCCGTCCATTTTTCATCTCGGCGCGTCGCGAACAACGCAGCATTCGTGTGGGCAAATCCGACTCCCGGTCCGGCCCACCGCGTCCGCGACGGATGAAAAATTCAAAGCTCCGCGAGAGATCACTTTGGGGCAGGCGCGGACCTGCGCAATGCTCCAGGAGGGGAAGAAGATAGTGGAGCGGGATGTAGCACGGGGTGGGGTGGAGTTGATCACGTGGTCGGGAAGGAGCGGCAACGGCGACAGGAGGAGGAGAGAACTGAATCGGGGAGTCGGGGGTTACTTGGGCACTATGGTTGGTTGGTTGTTACTGATTCCGGGCGCGTCAACAGCTTAGGTCATTAGTAAGTGTAGTGCATGTTTTTTTCTCGGGAGATGGCGCAGAATGGCGAGATCCGGCGCTGACCTACCCCGGCTAGCGGGGTTTCCCCCAAACCAGGACTCTCCCACCAGCGGGGCACCGCCCCAGCCGGGACAAGCTCTAAGCTCCCGACCGGGCTCCCTGAATATGTGGTAGTGTAGTGCATATTAGTGTAAGTGTGTGTTTAAGAGGAAAGGATAGAACAAGGAAGAGGGAGGAAAGATCGCGCGCGGTCCATGGCCCGTTTGTTAGGGTACAGCTCCGGCATTCGCTTGTTGATCGGAGAAACCACGGAAAACTATCGATCAGAGCAGCAGGCGGCTAGAATTCTCCTCCAGACAGTGACCTAATTCAACCTAGATGAAAAGCTAGTGTCGAAAATCCTGCCGCCGTCAGGACTCAAACCTAGGACCTCCCGGTCTGAGGCGCTGCAGTGACATCAGGTGATGCACTGAGCCACTGTTCCCAGTGTGGCTGGAACAGAAAGTCGGAGTTTCAAAGAAATTATGCATAACGAATTATTCGATTTTTTTAAACATACGAAATAAAGACATACGAATAAAGTGTACATTCGTAAACATATGAATTATGTGTTGAAGGACGAAACTATCACTAAGAGCACAGAAATGGTCCAAACCTGAAGTTCTAAAGATTCTAAATATCGAGTCAAATAGGTTCTAAAAATGAAGGAGTTACTAACGACGGTCAGACGTTTTACGGTATCAATGACAGACAAAACAATGATTCTAACTTCACAAATTAAAGATAAACTTATTTACTACATACGAGAGGAAGGAAATTTTTTGGTTAGAAGAATCTCAAATTACGACTGGTTCTGTCGAAAAATCCCAACACTTCGCTGCAGCAGTAGAATACTTTCTAATAACTTCGTAACAGTCTAAAAGGAAGTGAAAATGAAAGTTTGTCTTTGACAATAGTCACGTACTGTCTTTGCCTGCTATCGGGCGTAATTATCAAAGCAAATTAAATAAATTATTTATCAATCTACCTCTCTACCTATCTATCTATCTATCTATCTATCTATCTATCTATCTATCTATCTATCTATCTATCTATCTATCTATCTATCTATCTATCTATCTATCTATGTATCTATCTACCTATCTATCTATCTATCTATCTATCTATCTATCTATCTATCTATCTATCTATCTATCTATCTATCTATCTATCTATCTATCTATCTATCTATCTATCTATCTATCTATCTATCTATCTATCTATCTATCTATCTATCTATCTGTCTATCTGTCTATCTGTCTATCTGTCTATCTATCTATCTATCTATCTATCTATCTATCTATCTATCTATCTATCTATCTATCTATCTATCTATCTATCTATCTATCTATCTATCTATCTATCTATCTATCTATCTATCTATCTATCTATCTATCTATCTATCTACCTATCTATCTACCTATCTATCTACCTATCTATCTACCTATCTATCTACCTATCTATCTACCTATCTATCTACCTATCTATCTACCTATCTACCTATCTATCTATCTACCTATCTACCTATCTATCTATCTACCTATCTACCTATCTACCTATCTATCTATCTACCTATCTATCT